>CM019149.1:147427860-147545382 GCA_009733165.1 Naja naja | reverse complement strand
TTATTCTAATTATTTTTTCATTTTTTGGCAGATCATGAAGATGATTAATTTTTTAAAAACCCTCTTCTTATATTTCAACAATAATTCATATTTTGGAATACAACAGCAAATCCTTTCTTGATTTGATTTGGAATTCTATTTAGCAAAACAACTATTTTCCAAAACAAGCAGTGTGGACTGTGGTCCACTGATATTGGTGCTATAAAACTTGTCCATTCGAAGATTCCTAATAGCTGAAAAGACATTACCAAGCAATTTCTGAAAGTGATTAGAAAAGGAAGCATGTGAACCTGGTGTTTGAGCAAGAATCCCTCAGTTCTCAGAGCTCTAAACCTGAAAAGATCATTGCCTTATGGTCTTATGAGGTGTAAGCATTTGTGAAGATCTCAAGTCCTCTCCGAATTGTGAAGAGCTGGTCTGTTTGCCAGCTCTTTATTCTGTCATGGTCATTGGTCCTGTGAAGCAGTCTTTAATTAGCCATTTTTTCCAGGAAGTCCACGACTATTTAATTCTGATGCCAAACCAGAGTTCTTCAGCTGCCATGGAACTCTTCAGTCTTTGACTGCTATATAATTCTTTGGATTCTTTCTCTGGATACATTTACTGATAATCTTCTTCCTCTGACAATTGAACATTGGGCATTGTTTGAAAGGGCCACCTCTCATGTCTTACTTGGTGGGTCCTTAAAAGATAGGGCATGTGAGAGAATGATAGGAAATTCTCACATCAAGGCTGTTCTTATCCATAGCACTACAGATATCAATTTGACTACAATCAAAACGAAAATAAGTTTTGATGAGGACAGTGGATACACTGAGGACAGTGGAAGCTATATTCACTCTATCAACACCTTGATATCTGTAGTACTTGCTTTTTATATAAGTTATATTTTAGAAGTTTTAATTCTGAAATGAATGGAAGAAGTTCACATACGAAAAATTTTCAATACAAAAAGTTGAGAAGTGATCAGAACTCATAATGGTCCTAATTTAGCTTAAAACTAAACATAGGATAAATCATTTCCCTGCCTCAATTATAGGGAAATTGTTGTTTTGAAGATATATTATGGTTGTTTATCATAAGTTTTAAAATGTATAACATATATTGAAATGTAAGTATAACATATAGTGCTCTTTGGCACACTAGAATTCTGAATAGTGAATTCAGTCTATAGTAAACTTACCTCTAATAAAGTAATCAGGCACCCAATAAGAGGGTAGATTGGAACGAAGATACAAAGGACATGTGAATTATAATGGCTGCTGTATACCATTTTATAAATGCTACATCAGTGACAATAATACAGATCAAAGCTGCCTGAAAGACAAAACAAATATAATCATAATAAAACTCATGGGGAAATATCAAACAAGAGTTCTTCTTGTCCCTGTGATGTTCCACATTAATGCTGAGACAGTTTGGAATATCTTCAGTGGACCTTCTGAATCTTACAAAACCCACAGCGGCTTTAACAACTTTATCATGGTTGTTAGGACAGAGTTTGTGTGTTCCCCATAGTAGATAATGAACTACAAGGACTGGGATGGTACATTATGCAAGACCTAAACTGGACATTATGACTTAGACAACAATGATTTGATTCATTGTAATAAATGAAACTCAGAGAAATAGACAGGTATACATGATGTTTACTGCAGACTAAATAAGAATAAGGGCACACACAATTTAATTTTTTTTAAAAGCTGAAGTCATGTATATTCCAGCGTGAAGGTGTATATATAAACAGAGAAACAAAATTAGAAATTTAAATAAATGGAAAAAACAAATTAGGCTCTGCCTGTTTACTCACAGTTGGAAAAATGAATGACCAAAATTCTTTGGTGTTTTGTATACTTTTAAAAGTGAAAGAGACAACATAATGGAACAGAATTACTGAGGGTACATAGCCTATAATGCAAAAAGCCTGCAAGAAAAGAAAATACATTCATTAATACATAATTTTATACACGTTTTCAGTTTTTTTTACAAATTATCCTAAAAGATAAAAATAGTGAGAAGCTGAAGCCATTAAGAATTGTGCAAAATGTCTTGAATTCAGAACTATTTCAAATTTGTAACTTTTTAAAAGTTCAGATTAATATTTTCTGAGTGAAATATTGCATTTGAAACAGGATGTTTTGATCATTTTGGAAGCACTTTGTACTTGAAACACATCCAGAATAATTGAAACAACCTGTTTTGAATATGAAACAATAGATTTTCATTTAATACATCTGTTTCAAGCTTAAGACAGGGTGTTTCATATTTAAAATTATTAGAATTCAAGAGATTCAGCATACCTCCTCGTTAAAGTGATACTTTACCAGGGATGGGCATTTTAAAAAAGGGAGGATCTAGGACTACAAAATAATACAAGACCTGAATAAGTGGAAATGAACTGAGAAAGTGGTAAGTGGAAATAAACTGAAGAAAAGCCAAAGAACAATGGTTTGAATGTAGGAAGACTTACTACAGCAAAGATCTTCATTGGGGAAAAAAATAATTTCATGATAAACACCAAATAAGATCCCGTCATGACAAGAAGAATAGTGTAATATAAAGGAATGTCGACTAACTTGTCCACACCAATAAGCAGATGGATAAAGGCCAGACAACTTAAGCTGAGTATAAGCTTTAATCTGCAAAAATAAATTGATTAAAGAGTATTTGATACAACATATTGGAACAAATCTAACAACTGCAATCACAGCTCAGGGTTGGATGAAGAATGCATCAGAAAGAGAGAGAGAAAGAGAGAGAGAAGGAAACGATGCTGATGTAGGAGATAATAAACTTTTAGTGGGGTTCTTTTTGTTTGCTTTTAAACTCAGGAGTCAGATTAGCAAGGGCAGGAATAACTAAATACATGTATGTGCTAAACCGCACAGTTAATTAATCCAATATATATTAATGTTTAATCAGTTTAGATATTTGCTGGTTCTCAGTTTTTAACATTTTTTTCGAGGTGACTCTGATCTTTTGCAATGTAGCACTTAATACGCCCACCTTTTGGTCTTATCTGAGTTGCATATTTATTTATTTATTTATTTATATTTGAACTTGTATGCCACCCCATCTCCGAAGACTCTGCTCACAGCTAAAAACACAGAACAATAAATATTTAAAAAGACATTAAACTAACAAGCCCAAATATAAGACATAACAATACGATAAAATATATTAAAACCCATCCCTCCCCAAAGGAGGGTCACAGCCCGGTTGGTCAAACAACCAAGTTTTTAATTCGGGCGGAAGGTGCGGAGATCAGGGGCCAGACGGAGCTCCAGAGGCAGTTGATTCCAGAGGTCGGGGGCGCAACAGAGAAGGCTCGTCGTCGGGAAGTACCAGCCGGCATTGAACCGCCGATGGAACCCCGAGTCCTTGCCTATGAGCCACAGGGGCGGAGCTAGCTATTGGAAGAAGACGCCCTCAGATATTGGGGACCCATGCCGTGTAGGACTTTGAATGTTAAAACTAAAACCTTGAATCTCACCCGAGTGCAATCGGCAACCAATGCAGGCCACGCGGAGGGGTAACATGGGAGAACCGGTAACTCCCATCACCACCCGGCGCATTCTGCACCAACTGCAATCTCCGGATGGTATGCAAGGGCAGTCCTAGATAGAGAGCATTGCAGTAGTCGAAGTCTCGAGGTGACAAGGGCATGAGTAACCGTGCATAGGGCGTCCTGGTCCAGAAAAGGGCGAAGTTGTCGAACAAGACGGAGCTGGGCAAAGGCCCCCTGGCGACGGCCCCCACCTGCTCCTCCAACCGAGCCGTACATCCAGGAGGACCCCCAGATTCCGTGCCTATCCACAGGGGTAACACCTCCCCTATGGCCAAGGATAAACAATCCTGGCTGGGCCGAGACGCCGACACGCAAAGCCACTCAGTCTTGGCCGGGTTGAGTCGGAGCATGTCTCTGCTTTATCTGCTGATCTAGATTGCCCTTTTTATTTATTTATTTGTGTGTGGGTGTGTGTATATATGTCTGGGTGTGTTAGATTGGCCTTTTTATTCAAGTTGGCCTCAGACATAGATGTATGCTACTTGGTATACTTTGTATTATAAATGTGTTGATTGATTGATTTAATCAATTTATATAGCCACCCTACTCAGAACAAGACTCAAAGCATCATCGGTAACTGATCAATTGGTACATTAAAATTTAAATATGAAAAACACAAAGGAGTAACATATAAATTCATAAGCACGGGGCAAAACTCATCCAGTCAGGCATCCTATTCTCATACTCAATGTGTGGGGAAAAATAACAGGCCTTTAACACTTTTAAAAGGCAGGCAGGGGTAGGCTAACCAAATCTCAAGGGGGAAGTTGTTCCAAAGAGTGGGAGCAGTAACAGAGGCAGGGAATGCTTTCTAAAGTAATTTATGAGTGTCAGTTTAAAATATATTCAAATATTGAAATAAATTCAAATATTTACCCAACATCAGTTTATATATTGAATATAAATGCGGGCAGACAAATCATGCTTTAGACCATGGAACCAGGCTGCACAAACAGCAGGTGAGCTGCAGCGAAGCTTCACCTGCATGAGCTGGGCGGTCTCGCAGCTCCATTTGCTCAAGTGAGCACACCCACTTGCCACTTGCACAAAACCATCCTCCCACCAGCCTGCCAAGCCAGAAAGGTTGCGGAGCACTGCTTTAGACTAATACATGAATTTTTTTTAATCGCTTTACATATTTTTCAAAAAATAATTTAATGTAAAGTTACCCTATGATTTTCTGCATTCTCCATAGTAAAATATGAAGGCAATCCAGTCATGGTAACACCTACTGTCAAACATTGAACAATCATCACCATTATGAAACTTCTATCAGTAATTTCCTGAAAGATAAAGATGTTAGTAATAGAAAATAGGTGAAAACTTAAATGACACGTAATTTACATTCAGATGCTTACCACTGGTTCAATATTTTTTTATTCCAGCTTGTTTGGAAATGAGAAAACAAGAAGCACTAGAAGACTAGGGGAAATGGCAAATTGGCTGTGTTTCATCTTGTGACTCACTGAATTGTATAAATAGACAATGCAAAAGAAATACAACTTGCTTTAAACAACTATTTCCACAGAAAGTCTGCACTTTCTATCATTTTATTTGGTTATATCAGCATTTGAGTTTTCATTTACTTACTTGAATGAAAGAGCTAATCCAGACATGGATGTTTTCAGTTACATTTAAGTTGTGTAGGTACAAATTACTAATGATATTCATCATAAGAGGTAAAGAATGTAGCATGGTTCGGTTAAAAGCAGCTTTAAGGACATAAGTCTGCAAAAACAATAAAGATTTAACTTGTTAGCTACAAATCCAAAGCAGCAACACATATCAGCTTTGCTCCAGTTGAAACAAAACTAAATCCAAACAGAATAGCTCACTGGATGGAATTACTGGTTTTTAGCAAAACTTATGTTCTAAATAAACTGTTAAAGACCATGTGCTACCAGCTGTTAAATATAAGTTATATATCTTCTCACCTTGCTTACATGAACAACATTTAATGCTGCATTGTGAGGAGAAACTGATACATAATCACTGCCATTGAACATTTCTGTCAATATATTCTGGCTCTGAAGTGGGTTTACGATCATGTCATCAATGTTTATATCTAGAAGGTAATGAATAAAGGAAGACAATGATCATTAACAAGCCTGTGTCATTCCAATAATCTCTCTCTACAGTAAAATGAACATAATGGTTGCATTGTACTTCCCCATTCATGCTACGGAAAAAAACAGTTCTTCATATATATTCTCGCTGAATGTATGGAACTGCAGTTACAACAGGAAAGTCTATCACAGCTCTTCTAGAACCTTGGATGTCAGGAAAAAGAAAAACATTTGGCTGCAAAAAATTGCTAGCTCTAGTTTCAATAAATTGAAAAATTCAGGCTGAGACATCTCAGTCATGTATAGAAAATATTCTTTCAGTTGGTTTCCAGTGTGTATAATATATTAAAATAGAATAATAATAGAAATGGTGTAGAAGAAAAAAAAACTGAAAAAGTAGTGGTGCTTTTCATTACTTACTAGTGCAGTTTTGAATAAGAAGGCTGGTTTTGTATTTATGATGAGTCTCATTTGGTTTAAGAAAGTATAAATCTGGAGAGAGTTTGATAGGAGCCATAGTATTTTTCAGGTATTCTTTATACACATGAAACATAAAAATCTCAACACAAAGAAATACTAGGAACAGTGCTAACCTTTAAGAGAGAAAAAAAGTTGAGTGAAATTACATTAAAGAATTACTGTCCTTTAGAGTAAAAGTGAACTAACATTTATTTATTTTTTATTTATTAATTCGACTTGTATGCCGCCCCCTCTCCGAAAGGACTCGGGGTGGCTCACAGCTAAAAATACAGCAATAAATAAGTTACCTAAAAACCTATTAAACAATTACAATCCAAATTAGAATTAAAAACCACAAAGTTAAAACAATCAAACCCCCAGAGGGTCAGCACAGCCCGGACTGTAAAAATAGCCAGGTCTTTAAATCATGGCAGAAGGTGCGGAGATCGGGAGCCAGCCGGAGCTCCGGCAGAAGAAGGTTCCATAAAGTGGGAGCCGCCACAGAATAGGCCCTGCCCCTGGCGACATTGAGTCGCAGACAGCACCCCAAGGAGACCCCGTCTGTGCGCCCGTACAGGGCGGTTGGGAGGATGCTGGGAGGAGTCGTTCTCGTAAATATCTTGGACCCATGCCATGTAGGACTTTGAATGTTAACACCAGAACCTTGAATCTCAAATCATCAATCTGGAGTTGATTTTTTTCTCTATTGTTAAGAAAATTCCACGATCTATTTATCTATATTAAATTTGCCAAGCACAAGTATATACTAAACTTGTCTGAATGCATCACTGCTGAACAGTAAATAATTCTGATTTTGCACTTTTTCAGAAAAATAAATTTTAAATAATCTTAAATAATCTTAATTTCATCTGAGGTATTTTTGAAAATCATACAGAGAAAGAAAATTAAATATGAACAATGGGAGACAAAAGAAATAAATGAAGGGTGCAATGGAGAATTTTTTCACTGGAACAAAAATTCATAGTGGGATAAAGGCAGAGAAAGAACAGTTAACAAGACTGGGAGAGTAAATAAAAGGAAAAGACATAAAAGTGTAATTATATCATCTTACAAAGGTTTTATTTTTAATTGCAAAAATAAATTAGAGAAGTCCCTAATTTAATAAAAAATAAATTAGGGAGGTCCGATATGCTTACAAATATGTTCCCTTGACAAGTTTCCTTACTAATGAGAAAAACATTCTAAATATGCAATATATGCACAAGGTCTTACAAAAGTTTTCTACTCCTACAATTTTAAAAGCTTTCTTATTTTAGAAAATTGCTTGAGATCTACAATGTTTAGCATGAATCACAGCAGTACAATTTGTACAGACTAAACATTAGATATGAATGCTGGTCTACATGTATAGTCCAAAAATAATCTCTGATTAAAGATGGATTTTGATGGAATTTTATTGGTGTAAGATTTAAAAGATCTCCCTAACCTGTGTATTAGGTGATCCATTGGAAATAAGTTCCAATGTGCCTCCAACCCATTATCATATTCATTAAATTCACAAAAGAAACTATCAAATGAAAGGCTTCAAGTACTATTTCAATTAAGCAAATTTTTGCTGCAATAACGAAAATCTTACTCTCTAATCTAAGGCCTATTAGCAGTTATTATGTGCAAACCTGACATAAAGGAATTTGCAGGTAAAATAAATTGTTTAATGAAATACCCCAAAATAAGGTTCTGTTCTTATATAAATATCACAGTTCGAATGGAATGGAATGGAATCGAATGGAATGGAATAGAATAGAATAGAATAGAAAAGAATAGAATAGAATAGAATAAACTTTATTGTCATTTTGAATGTACACTGATCAGCATATATTAAAATGAAAGTTCATTACAACATTACTGTATCTCTTATTTTTTAAAAAATCAGCTTGTGCCAGCTTGAAATCTATGCACACATAAAGATATTCAGACTGGGCTGATGGGGAAATCATCCCTGGTAATATGATTGGCTGAATGATGTACTACATTGAAACTTGCTCACATTTTTTATGACACTTGAACATTTTTTTCATAAATCTACATGTTTCATTTCTTGAAGTACCTTTAAAATGGTTCAGTTTCCCCAAAACATATCTGCGTCTTGAACATAAATTACTTTCTGGCCTTTTTGCAGCTAAAATTTCTGACTGTTGTGAGAACTGGTGTCCATTTATATTCCTTTTTCTCCAGTTTCTGGGTACTTAAAATTCCAAAGTTAAGCAACCTGTGTTGCTCAGCTTATTAGCGTTAAAAATGATTGCCTCAGGTTTGCTCATCTCCCGACCAACTCAGTTTTCCGCTGATGTAAACCCTCAAGAGAAAAATTTCCTATATTTAAAACCACAAATTGTAATGTTTTTTTTCAACAAGTTACATTTAATTCCACACGGGACATTTTTATAATTTTGGGAACTAGTATGATCAACCAATTAAGAACAAAGTTTCTTATTTATATTTTTCATATCAATTCAACACTTTCCAAAGTGTAGAGGAAGCTCAATGTGAAGATACTTACACTTCCGACATTGATTTAATGTCACGATTAAAACTATGAAAATGAACTTTTGCAATAACAAGGGCCTGCTTTCTCCAAAGAGACTTATTGCTTATCGCACAGGATTTTGTCCTAGATAGCATTAACAGGCTTTGCTCTAGTTCATTAACAGAATTCCTATTCATTTTGTCTTCAGCTTGCTCTAAATTAAAAACGCCAAAATCTAGGAAATAAAGGAAAAAGAAAAAAAACATTTTAAAACTTATCTTTTCCAACTAGCTCTATAACTCTTGGCATCACATTGTTAGCAACATTTCATAATTAATTAAATTAAATATATCAGCACATGCTCAACTATATTTTTTTGAGAACATCACCACTATTCATTGGAGGAAAAAAATACACACATCCACATACATATACTCTTAAGGCACAATTCTCAGAAATAAATACATTACTTTTTTCTTGGAGTTTTAATCATCTTGTACTGTAAATTTTTAAAAGAATGTGTTTTTGTACAGAAATCTCCAAATTACAAATAATACTAAGATGAAATATGTTTTTAATAAATTCATCATATAATAATTATACCACATGAAGTTACACAATTGATTCTTACCCCGTTGGTCAGTTTCTGCTTCAACTTCCAGTTTGAAAAACACATCTTCTAAAGTTGAGGTAGAAAGGCCATAAGAAATAACACCCAAATGGGAATGAGTATCTAAATCAGCAAAGAGTGCTAGAGGGAATGGAAGAGGAAGAATTATTTCCCCAAAACCTTGCAGCAGCTTTCTTCATTCCTCTCTTCTCTCCTTTCTTCCTTTTCTCCCCTCTGCCTTTCTTCATTCCTCTCGCCTCTTTTTCTTCCTTCCCTTTTCTTCCCTCCCTTCCCCCCTTCTTCCTTCTTCCTCTCCTTCCTTCCTTTGTTCCTCCTCCCTCCCCTTTCTTCCTTCCTCTCCTTCCTTCTTCCTTCCTTCCTGTCCCCGCTCATCCTTTCTTCTTCTTTCTCCTCCCTCCCTCCCTCCTTCCCTTACTTCCATTTTCTTCCATATAAAAGTAGCAAGACTGCTTTTGAATGCCTTTTCAGATTATTTATTGAGTTGGGATAATTCTATAAGACTCTGAAGGTCTTACAGATAGTCCTCGATTTATTAGTAAATGTTCCAAGTTACAACAGCATTGAAAAAAGTGACTTATGACTGTTTTTCACACTGCAACCATTGCAATATCCCCATAGTCACGTGATCAAAATTTAGATGCTTGGCAATTGGTTCATATTTATGACGGTTGTAGTGTTCCAGGATCATGTGATCACCTTTTGTGATCTTCTGACAAGCAAAATCAACGGGGAAGCCAGATTCAACTTATAAACATGCTACTAGCTTAATAACTGCTATGATTCCCTTAACAGGGGTGGCAAGAATGGTCATAAAGTGGGGCAAAATTCACTTAACAACTGTCTTGCTTAGCAATAAATTTTGGGCTCAATTGTGGTCATAGGTCAAGGACTACCTATACTTCATTAAATAAGGGAATGCAACAATAGGAAAAAGAAGTCATATGCATGCAGAAAATACAGTTCTTCAAGGAAATACCATGTAGGACAGGGGTGTCAAATTCACGGTCCGCAGCCCAGATGCATCACATGCTGGACACGCCCCTGCCCAGTTTAGCAAAGGGGGGAAAAGTCCCGATATGTCACGTGATGCCACTGTGATGCCACAAGTTTGACACCCCTGATGTAGGGGCTCAATACCCTCCTAAATCAAGGATTGGGGAGCAGCTACATTTTCAAAAACTTCTTGAATATCACCAAGAAATTCATCCTATGAATCTTGGGGACAGGGGGAATTGCTGTTCCAGAAGATTGGTGCTACAACTGAAAGATGTGTTTCCTGGATCCTGATAAGTAATGGTTGGGAAACATTCAGCCGTGCAGGGAAGGGACCTTAAGCGTGGTATTAGCTTTGAGTTATTGTGCAGCCACAAGAGGTCCAGAACTGACCTCTCCCCCACCCCTTATGTTCCATAAAACTCTATCTGTTCCCAGGTTGAGGCTGGTAATCTGGGTAGATTCCATATTATAGACAGAATATAATAAAGTAGTGAGGTAGAATCTTAAATGTGTAGGTCCAGTTACTTATGCCTGACAATAACATTATTTAATCAAAGAGACATAGAATGTGGCTACTCTGCCTGGCTTTACAGATGGGCAGAAACTATTGGAGATATATGAAATATGTCATGCGGGATTTTCTAAGCGACAACTGTTACAATGAACTGTGAGGTGCGTTATGAAGCTGTGGTATCCATTGCTTCATAATGTACCATGAACATATGGCTGCATTCTGGGCCAGCTGCAACTTCTGAATGGTCCTTAAAAGCATCATGCATGGTTCATTGCAATACTTGACTCTGAGGTAATTAAGGCTTGAGTGATTGTCTAGAATCTCCTAATCTAGGAGTGGGCACAGCTGTTGCCTAAAATGAATCTCTTCAAAGACCTTCCTGTTCACAGCTGCCACTTGCTCTTTGAGCAAGAGCTGCAAGTTGAAGAAAACCACAGACTGTTCATCTACTACCCCATCCAGGACTAATAATGGAAAATTCCTGTAGTCAGAAGAGCCAAATCATCTTGCTGGAATTGATTCTGAGTCTGTTCCTCTCCATAAAGACCCACACAATCTCCAGACTGAAACAAGACATTGGAAGCATTACTTGAGCATTCCAGAGTTGAGATAGTGTACACTGGGTATTTTTGTTGAAACTCAGAAGAATGGAGCACAATACAGAGAAAAAATAGCCAGTTGTTTATTTTAACTGGAATTGTTGGGCTCCAGGTATGCAAAGAAAGAACAAAGAACAATAAACAGAAAGTCCCCAGGTTAAGAACAAGTTCTGTTCCCAAATCTAATGTTATTTGCCTTCTTCCCCCACCTCCCGCCCCAATCCTTAGCAACTTCTCATAGCCAAGGAATGTATGCAGCCCACTCACACAACTAATCGATCACAGCTTCCCCCTCACAACTGTACCAGCACTCTACCAGACTGCTCCTGTTTCAAAACATTCAGCAGCTAGGGTGGTGCTTGATGATATGGCCAATCCGGCCATTTCTTGCCTCAGATTTCAACTTCCAATTTTCAGTGGAGAAAAAGAGAAAAGCTGTACCTGAAAATCTGTCTGTATCTTTATATGGTAAAGCATAGACAAGTTGCTCTTCAGTCTCGTTTAACAGACTGGCTCCAGGGATATGCTGCCTGATCAAGAATGCTGTACCTTCTGTGTTACAATACCTGTCTATCTGCATACTAAAAAAGATCAAACACATAGCAGGAATAAAAGCATTGTTGCTACATCGTGAATCTCACTATTTTTAAACATAACAAGCAAGATTATAATAGAGAATGTGTGCTAGGATCCTCCTTAGTAGTTCATAGAGTTGGGGGTTTTATAGAGTTTTATGTTCTGGATTTTTAAATGTTGTAAGACGCCCAGAGTCATTTGTGAGTTTAATAAATAAATAAAGGTGTTGAAGCACTACAACTGGTGCGCTGGAGGTATATGGCCAGGATCTGTGAAAAATGTTCTTTTCTTCATTATAGCAAATCTGTTTGAAGGCTCCTAACAATTGATAGTTTTCCTCGACTGTTTCTGTTTTAATGTCATTGTAGTGTGCATTATTTTTTAACTACAAACATTCCGTATAGAACCAGTAAATAAATGTTAAACTTCAAGGCAGATATGTTATGATCTATTCATGTTTGATTACTTGAATATTCAATAAATTTATTCAGATAATTTTACTGTTATATGTGCAGCTCATACAATGTCAGCTACTTCATATTTGCAGATGAGAAAACAGCATTATAAGCTATGTAAAATACAAAGCATTTTAATTTTAATTATTTAAAATTTTAATAGCCTGCCCACTATTCATGGATCCTCAGGATGTATTACAATCTGTCTTTTTTACTAAGTTTGCTAATCATTATTGCCCTCCCAAATAACCAATTGTTAAGTAACTCACACTCTTCCTACATTTCAACCCTCTCTTTCATGAAATAAAATTATAATGGTTCAGAAACACTTTATAAAGCTTAGGTACAGGTAATGTAGTTGGTAAAATCTATGTGAAATAGGCAGCAAAGCTAATAATACCTCAAACGATAGCCAATTCCCCATTTTGTCTTAAGGAAGAGAGAGGAGCCGAGACATTTCAGCATTCCTCGAGAAATCACAGCTTTCCGATCTAAAAACAAGAGTACATGGAATCTTCAGTTATTCTTTTTTAGACAGCAACCATCAAAGGAATAACAACTGCTGTATTCATGGGGTGCATATCGCTCAACATGCCTGCAACGATGTCTGCTTCATCCATGAAATGGGTACTGAATACTGTCACAGAATTTGCTTTTCTATTTTTCAAGAGGTTCCAAACAGTTTGTCGTGAGCATGGATCCATACCAGTTGTTGGCTCATCTAACAGCAATACCTAAATAAACACATACACACACGTATCATTAAGTCATCATTTTGAACACAGCATAAATAATCTTCATTAACTTTATTACTACTTTGTATCAAAACAAATGTGATATGATCACAAAATTATATGTGATAAGGATATAACCATTATAAGAAAGCAATGAGCAAAGTAAAAAAAGAAATTTTATAAATTTTATAAATCGGTAAGACCACACCTAGAGTAGTGCATCCAGTTTTGGTCACCACGTTATAAAAAAGATGTTGAGACTCTAGAAAAAATACAAAGAAGAGCAACCAGGATGATTAGGGGACTGGAGACTAAAACATATGAAGAATGGTTACAGGAACTGGGCTTGGCTACTCTAGTGAAGAGAAGGACCAGGGGAGACATGATAGCAGTCTTCCAATATTTGAGGGGCTGCCACAGAGAGGAAGGGATCAAGCTATTTTCTAAAGCACCCAGGCCAGACAAGAAATAATGGATGGAAACTGAACAAGGAGAGATTCAACCTGGAAATAAGGAGAAACTTTCTGACAGTGAGAACAATCAACCAATGGAACAGAAGTTGCCCTCAGAAGTTGTGGGAGCGTCATCACTTGAGACTTTCAAGAAGAGATTGGACTCCCATCTGTCAGAAATGGTCTAGGGTCTCCCGCTTGGGCGGGGGGTTGGACTAGATGACCTATAAGGTCTCTTCCAACTCTGATTATCTATTCTCTGTTAAATTAATGTCACCCAAAGTTGAAACTCATAATTTGGAATTCACAATAGAAATCACACAGTACAGTAGTCCTCAACTTATGATCACAATTGAGTCCAAAATTTCTGTTGCTAAAAAAGAAAGTTGTTAGGTGAATTTTGCCCCATTTCACGACCTTTCAACATAACATTTGAACCTTTTACAACCGTTAACTGAATCACTGCAGTTGTTAAGTTAGTAGCATGGTTGTTAAGTGAATCTGGCAACATCACTGACTTTGTCAGAAGTTTGCAAAAGATAATCACATAACCCTGGGACAATGCGACTGTCATAAATACATGCTAGTTGCCAAGTGCCCAAATTTTGATTATGTGACCACGGCACTGTTGTTATAGTTGTAAATCTGAAAAGCAGCCATAAGGCACTTTTTTCAGTGCTGTTGTATGGTCACTAAGCACATGATTGTAAGCTGAAGACTATCTGTATCACTTTTACAGTTTAATCCAAAATAGCTTTATACCAGTTGTAACAAAATATTTATACTGTGGGCATATCAGTGGAGGGATTCAATTTTTTTTACTACCGGTTCTGTGGGTGTGGCTTGGTGGGCATGGCAGGGGAAAGATACTGTAATCTACAGTTGGAGGTGGCATTTGCCAGTTCTCCAAATTACTTAAAATTTCCACTACCAATTCTCCAGAACTGGTCAGAATCTGCTGAACACCACCTCTGATCAACACCTAAGATTTACACTGACTCTGTCCTGTGGCTGTAGCAGCAAGTCACCTTTTCCAGACTGAGGTAACTATATAAATAAACAGCACAACATTTAAAAACTAATCTTCCTCAGGAAAACTACAATATTGCTATAATCACATTAGTTATCAAGTAATCTATCCAGGTAGCACTGATAATCTTTTGATACGTTGCTGCTAAAAGACAGGCACCTGTCATTGTTCAGTTATCAGAACTGACAAAGGTTACAAGCTAGGCAATCACTGAAACAATGATCTGTTTTCACTTTATAAATTGTAATTGCTATAGCTCAGGGGTGGGATTCAAAAATTCTAGCAACCAGTTTGCTGCCTGGTTGCTGGGTGGGTGTGGCTATGATGGGAACTTCCGGGAGGACCGTTTTTACTTTCCCAAGAGTCTGGAGGCTTCACCTGGGCCTTTGGGAGGGCGAAAACGACCTCCCCTGGGCTCTTGAGACCCACCAGAAGCCTGAAACAAGCTTGTTTCCAGACTTCTGGGAGGGCCATTTTTCACCTTCTCAAGGGTCCGGACGCCTCCCCCAGGCCTCTGGGAGGGCGAAAATGGCCTTTCCCAGGCTCTGGTGGCCCTCCAGAAGCCAGAAACAGGCCCATTTCTGGACTTCTGGAAGGCCCATTTTTCCCCCTCCCAGAGCCTCCATGCCAACCCTGCACTTACCTGCATCGCATGGAGACTCCTGGGAGGGGTAGGGTGGGGTGGGCAAGGCCAGATGGTCAGTTGAAATACTGTTCGGTGAACCAGATGAAAATGTAACATTTGGTTCGCCTGAACCAGTCTGAACTGGTAGAATCTCACCCCTACTATGGCTGCTATGTACTTGATTCACTGTATCAAAAGTATTTCATTTATTTTTACTGTAAGCCTCCCATAATCACATTCTGTATGTGAAATGAGCATTACATAAATTGATTAAATAAATAAATATGGTCAATGGAAATTATAATTTTACAATGGAATCAATTTTACAAATACTTGTAAGATGAGATGAGATGCAAAAAAAAAAAAATGTTTCGTCCTTTTGGTGTTTACCTTCGGATCTCCAAGAACTGCAAATCCAACTGACAGCTTCCTTTTCTGGCCTCCACTCAAGGTTTTTGCTTGGTTATCTTTAAAGAACTGCATATCCAAGTCTAATAAAACGTTCTGAACCTTACAAAATCCAGCAGAAAAGGGGTTATTATGTATATATTATGTATTATAATAATAAAATATTATGCATTATTATGTTTATTAATTATACAAGCTTGTATACCACCCAATTCAATCTAGATTCTAGGCAGTTTAAAATTGAAAACATTAAGAACACCCATAACAACTTCACACCTTCTCACACCTAGCAATCAGCTGAACAGCGCAGTCAAGTGTTATCCCTTCCATCAGAGATTGATTGGAAGAGATTTTGAGATGCAAAATTTATACACGTATATGTACATCAGCATAGATATAAAACTTGTTAAAAACAAGAACTGTTAGGAGCATTTGATTTGATAAAAGATATTTCCTTACTGTGTCCCTAGTTTATAAGGTTTCTTAAAATATGAAATGAAATTAATCATTTTAAACCTAAATTACACACTTAATTCTATATTCTAATTTCCAATTGCCTTAGTATAATTTTTTTTACTAATCCAGGTATATGTATCTTAACTTTTTAAAAATGTACGTATTCCTTCTGCTCTGTGTATTTACAAAGCCAAAACCTTGGCCCAAACTCTTTACGGAATTCCCATATGGATACGGGGCTTCAAGGATTGTATTGAAAGAACCCAGGCCGTTTTTCTTAGGAAACTTCTGGGTCTTCCTCCTTGTGTTGGTTTTGCTCCGATGTACCTGGAACTGGGCACTTGATCAGTCGAATGCATGGTGTGGATTAACACCTTTAAATGGTGGTTTCGGGTGCTCTTTTTGGCAGTTCCTGGTAGCTACCTATCCCTGACATTTGCTGACTCTCATATTTCTCATTGGGAGAGGGACCTGACAAAGAAACTACACCTGATAGGTTTTATGGGGGATGCCCTGGGTGATTATGGCCTTAAGGACGCCCAATTTAAGGTAGTCCAATGGCTTGTGGACATTGACTTGCAATATCTAAGAGCCAGAGCTAACAATACCTGCTGTCCTCTGATCTTCAGCCAATTTACTAATAATTATGGACTGAGGATGGCTTCTTATTTTTACATTCTAACCATCCCCAAGTATAGGAGAGCTTTCTCCCTAGCTCGTTTCAACGTCTACTGGACAGGCGATTCAAGAGGCTCCCGATTAGCGAGCGGCTATGCCCCTGTGATAGAGTTGAGGTTGAAACTGTGGAGCATGTCTTTTTATACTGCCCTATGTATAACGCAGGCAGTTACTGTCTCTCCTTGAAATAGACCCCAGACCCAATGCTAGTAATTTGTTCTTATGTTGTCTAGGGGATGGCTCTTCATACATCACTTCTCAGGTTTCTAATTTTGTTTTTAAGAGCTGTAACCATCAGAGGAGAACGCTGTAATTCCCCTCAGTCAAAGTTTCTGGTGACCAATTGTTCATGATTTTATTTTTCTCATGTTCTTCTTTTATTATACTTGTATTTTGGTCTGTGACCACAAGAAATTAAATCAATAAATAAAAATGTACGTATTTTAATGGGCTTCAACTTGATGAATGGTATGATGATTTATAGTCTTGCTGGAAAAAAGAACATTTGGTAATTTTATTTTATCAAAACTATAACAGTGGGCATGGAATATAAGTGGTATTTAACTGACTCACCTCTTGTATTAAATCATTGGGAGGTATGCCTTTAACAGAGGCAATAATTGATAAATTCTCTTCCACAGTTAATACATCAAAAAATATATCTATCTGTTGGCAAACTCCCATTATCTTTCTTACATCTAGCATTTCATCTATTTCAGAAACTTGATATCCATATATTGATGCAAAGCCTAATTTATAAAAATAGTGAAGAGAATAAATAATCATATGGCTAACAACAGATAGAATACAGTGAAATAGGTATAGCTATCATAATACATTAAAAACAAATAGAGAGAAAGAGTCATCTGCTGTAATAGATTGCTCAGGAAACCTAAATGAAACTTTATGCATTCATATTTGATACACATTGTACACAATTTACACATGCATCAAAGAGGAATGGGACATTATATCTTAAGCATTTTACATATGTGTAGAACAAAGAGGATTTTAATGGGCAAGATTTTAAAAAGTGGGCATAAAAAAAGAAAAATGAAGACATTTTAACAATAGATACCGTCAGATGGTGGACACAATCCACAAAGAATATTCATCAAAGTTGTTTTGCCTGTTCCACTGTGTCCAAGCAATGCTGTGATCTGACCTTCATATATGTCAAAGGATAAATCTATTAAAAAATAATTAGTGTTGGGATTATATATATCAGTAATCACTGCTACTAGCCCCATCATAAACATTTAGAATGTCATTGAAAGAACATTTTGTTGATTCTTAAATGGCATGCATTAGCATATAAGAACATAATTAAAGTTCTTGAAGAATTAACAAGTCCTGATGGTTAAGAGTTACTTGCCTATATCACTGTTAACAAAGTGCAAGAATTCCAATGTCACAGATTACTGAAAATTAAACACTCTTACTTTTCAAAGCCTCCACAACTTCATCCTTTTTAACAAAAGATTTCTCAATATGGCTGATTCTGAAAAGAAGACAGGCAGATGCAATTTTTAAGAACAGATACAATTTTTAAGAAATCAGAGTACATTGTAATTTGTACATGCATGATGTGCAGCTGGTTTGGGCCAGAACTAAAGACCACATGGAATAATGGAGGTTTCTCCCAGAGGACAAGGATATTTATTGCTAATGTGGCACTATTCAAACAATTATCCATCTTTTACAGTGCCCACTGGGACTGACATGTACACAGAAGAGTTGCTGCTTGGAAATACCCATGCCATCAATATGGCCCAGGCTAGAACTATATAAATTTATGCTTATTAAAGTTTTAATCTTTTAAAATTTAAATTAATAATTTTCTCCTGTTTAGTTCCTGCATTTCTGACACAAGATGAGATGAGATGAGACATGCATGGGAGCCTCTTTCTTGATCTGGTCTACCTTCACGGCTGACATACAAATGCTTTTTATGATGTTGTAGTAAAAGGGTATGGAAACCAATGCCAATCAACATCCAGTATGGATTGTTTTCCCTTGGGCTATAAATCATGACAGCCCTATAAAAAACACACACAAAATAACTTCACGTGGCAGAGTAAAGAATATTTATATATGGAAATTATCATGTAATATTTAAATGGCAGCTATTTATTTTCCATATTCCTGAACTTTAAAAAGAAAAACTGTATTCAACTAAAGTTGCTCTTTATTTGTGGCTGCATAAACAAATTACCCTGTTACTTTCCTCATACAAAATATATATTAATTGGCATCATGGTATTCAAATTTAATCAATTTAAATTTAATCAAACTTACCTGATAGCTTCTTTCCCCCTAAATTCAGAAGGTATAGGTTCAATGACCTGATTGAAATCTAGGTTTTCATTACTACAGCTCTCATACAATTCTTCATAATTTCTTGTCTTTTTTATCCAAAATGAGGGCTTTAAAAAGAAGAAAAAACTCCGTCGCAATCCATATGCTCCTAGAAATAAAATAACCATAGATAAAAGGGTAAATGTTAAATATTTTGGAGTATTGGGGCAGTTCAAAAAGGTGGCTTTAAACTATGTATACAGCAATGAAAAGAAATGTTGGTCAAGATCTCATTTCTCCCACTAGCTTGCACTATTTCATTTTTGAACACCACTCTTTTTTTGGCAAATTTTCGGCCTCCACATCCCATTTTCAGCCTCCATGAGCCCCATTTTCGGCCTGTTCTGATTCCCGCGGCCTGGAACGGATCAAACATGGGGTGTGCAGAGGTCGAAAACAGGATGCGGAGGCCGAAAATGGGGCACGCGGAGGCAGCAATAGGCGATGGCAATCCCTGCAGCCTAAAACAGCTGATCATCGGGAGGCTGATCTAACCAACAATCAGCTGCTTGTGCTAATCAGGCTGTGCTGAAGCTGATCAGGCTGTTTGCTGTAAGAAGGCAAATTGTTAGGAAGCAGAGGGAGATTTTTTTTCTTGTTTTCCTCCCCAAAAGCTAGGTGTGTCTTACACTTCAGAGCATCTTATAGTCCAAGAAATATGGTAAGCTGTGCAAACTCAGCCAATTTTAGTTTATACAACAATTAAGGTTTAATGTAGATTGGTTTAGCACAATTTTTAAATTGTCAACCTTGAGCCTGGTGAGATTTGAACTGCCAAATTGCAGGCAGCTGGCAGTTAGCAGAAGTAGCCTGCACTCTGCATACTGAGTGCCACTGCTCCAATGTGGCAAATTAGTTCATTGTATATGTAAATAGTCAACTTGCAACTGATTGCTTAGTGATCATCTGACATTATGATGGACCACCCTGAAAGATACTTACAACCACTTATGAAGTTCCGACAGCTGACCACCTCCCAACAGTAACATGATCGCATTTCTGGTGCTTGGCAACCAACCTTCCTTTACAGCTGTTTACAGCATCCACAGTCATATTTTGCTGAAAAGTGTCATTTAATTCTGGTTTGGGGCAAAAATACCCCAGACTGAACAATGGGTTCCCTTAACAACTGTGGCATTTGCTTAACAACTGCCACAAAAGAAAAGTTGTAAAATTGGATCAGTCATGTGATGACTAGCTTTATGACCATCACAACTTAAAACCTCTAATGAATGAGCAGGCTCCATTACACTTGTAATTCAAAGACTATATGTAATGCCTTCTTTCTGAGCTTCTGTAGCATATATGAATGTTGCGGAATGTTAAACTCCATGGAGGCTATCTCTCACTAGGACCAAGTTTCAGATTCAAAATTACTTCTTCCCTACTTAAGTACTATGTCTGAATGATTACTGAATATATCTCACTATTTACATTCTTTTCCAGTTCTAATAAACATACCTGGAATCACCTGATCAAAATAAATCCCTAGGAGTAGATACAGCATGCTGTCAAGAGCCAAGAGTGTAATAACAATAATTAGTGGATAAGGGCCGTGGGTTAAATGTGAGAAAACAGCTCCATGTTCATAATCTTCCAGATGGATAACCTGCAATCAAATGTGAAAGTGGCGCGACATTAAGGAAAAGTTAAGAGTTACATAATTCTAATTATCAGAGAATAGTGAGAGGGAAATCTCCCCCAAGCTTAATTCAGATTTGAACCAGCAGCTACAAGCTAATGAATGCTCAGAAAACCATACCTCTATGTTTATTAAGTTTTCTCCTCTCCAAGCCTTCATTTCTGGTTTGCAGCTGGCAATACAATAAAAATTGTGGCCAAGACAGCAAAAAGGAATATTGGGGAGTGTAACAAAGAGGGTATATATTTTACATCTTTCTTATTTTAAACTAAAGGCTGCACCCACAGACACCCATTACTATTTTGATAACAAAACATGGCTGAAATATACATTGTGATGTTCTAATACAAATCCCACCCTTTTGTATGTGTGTCCTGACATTGGATGCAAGAGGCTAGTCATAAGATTTCCATCAGGATATCATGACATGTGTTGTATCACTTGGCCCCTTTCCCCCACAGATACCTATGATTGTAATTTCGCATTATTCTTATAATTTATGCTAATTCTCCCTCATGTGGTCCGTCCCACTGCAACTGCATTCTACTATAGAGGTGTGCTGGAAAAAGCAATTTCTCCAGAGAATCCAATATATGGTTTAATATCATGGTTCTGGTACATAAAATATACTCTAAGCAGAGAGAAAAACAGAGTGGAAAATTTTCCTGTCAAGAGGGAATAGCAGGAAAAAGGTTTTGCAGCTGGAATTTATAGCAAAACAAAACTGACTGGGAATGACATTTATATCAAAAGCTAATATTAAAGCTCAAGAAAAACTATGCCTACATCTAAGGAAATACAAACTTATAAAAACCACTGAACAGTAGATTCACTGCGGTAATGCCATACAGACAGTATATAGTATGAAAGCTTATGATGTGAGATTAGTTCTTTTCATTGAAATTAAATGCCAATCCACAAATCTCTGTGCAAATTTTAATTAGGAAGGAATTAGTGCAGAGCTTTCAAGGTTAACAAGACATACTTCTCATTTTAAAAATAAAATTCCCATTTGAATTGATAAGTCCATTTTTAAAAAAGTATTACATTTGCTGTTTGAATCAAGGATATATGTGACATGTATCGAAGTGGAATAAAGCCCAGTCAGTCACAAATAATAGTAACATGCCAATAGGATGCTTTACTAACCTGTGCAACTCCAACTAAAAATGTGCACTCACACAGTGGACTTAATGACCACACAAAGGATTTTGGGAAATCTTGCAGCAGGACAATAGTCACACCTATAGCACCAAAAGCCACAGTTGTGAAATACTGTGCTGAGCCAGCATTCGAGGATTTCTTAAAAAGCGATGTTAGCATAAATGCAAAGGAAATCTAAAGAAAAATAGAAAACACATTTCAGGGGCAAGAAATCTAACTTCAAAATGTCAAAATGAGACTTTTATATGTGGCCACCCATTTCAAAAGACAAAAAGTATCTCACAACTTATACAGAACTTCCTACAGAGAGAAGTATGCCATCTTCTCCAACTTTATGCCTGCAAATGCATTGGGACTACATTGTTTACAGCATAGTATAATTTCAGGTACATTTCTGTGTATGCATATTTTATCCTTGAAAGAGACACTGTCCTCATATTAGAGATTTCAAACTTCCTACATACTAAAATTGTTGTGTTCCAAAAGAGCAAAGGTCCTATTAAAAACTTCCTCATTCTGGATGATACAATTATAAATTTAAAACCTTAAACTCAGCAGTACTCAGAACTTAAACTGAGTACAAGTTGAATAGAATAGAACAGAATAGAATAGGAGCTAGAAGGAAGCTTGGAGGTCTTTTGGTCCAGCCCCCTGCTCAAGCAGGATAATTTATACCATTTCAGATATGTGGCTGTTCAGTCTTTTCTTTAAAAAACTCCAGTTCTGGTTCAGCTTCCTCCACTTCTTACACATCAGACATTACTGTTATTAACCAGCAGCCCAAATGCGAAGACTGATTTTTAGAAAGAATCAAATCAATGTCTGCTTACTGCAAGGCTTGAACTGCTATCTTAGATCACTCCTACTAAGATCATGGAGAGGCCTTAGTGCTGGGGCAAGTAGATAGCATACTGAGATACCTACACTCCTTAAGGAAGGACTTTCCTGAGCAAATAGCTTGCCTTTTTCATAACTAGGCAATTATTATTGGAGAACATCTTTGCTTAGGTTTCAAGTCTTTTCTGTGTACACATAATTTTAATATTTATTTATTTATTTTATTTATTTATTTTAATTACATTTATATGCCGCCCTTCTCCGGAGACTCAGGGTGGCTTACAATTTTTGGGATACAACCCAGTGTGCTCAGCAATAGCCTTCATTCCATTGTATATGCCTGCTTATTACTAAGCGGCATTTTTACAAAGTCAGCTTATTGCCCCCAACAATCTTGGGTCCTCAATTTACCTACCCCGAGAGGATGGAAGGCTGAGTCAACCTTGAGCCTGGTGGGATTCGAGCCTACAGCAGTTGTAGGCAGCTGGAACTTAAGTGCAGGCAATTAACAGCCTGAGCCACCAAGGCCAGTTAACAGCCTGAGCCACCAAGGCCAATATGACTATGTTAAGACATTATGAAGTTATGTGGAATATTATGACGTGATTTGGTTTGATTCATTTATGGCCTTGTCTGGTAAAAAAAAAAAAAACAGCGATTTTATTTTGCTTTTTGTAGCTTGACTGTCTGGCTCAGGGGTGTCAAACTGGTGGCCCATGGGCTGGATGGGTAACACACAGGCCACGCCCATCCCAGCTCTGAAGGAAAAAACATCGCGAAATGTCATGTGATGTGGCGAGTTTGACATCCGTGTTCTAGCTCTACAAGGGAAGAAAATTCATCTATATAAATAATACATAATAATCACTTTGTCATGTGGGTAAACTGCTATGATATTTTTGTTTAATATTTTGGATAAAGTACAGGTAATTCATAACCGATTACCCTAATAGAGCCTGCCCATTATGGTTGTAAGCAGTGACAGCATAAAGCAGGTCGCCCACATGACTGACTCATTTTTTTATAGCAGTTGTTAAGCGAATGCCACAGTCGTTAAATTAACCCATTTTTCACTATGGGGCATTTTCCTCCCAAAAATAACGTAAATATTCTAAATTGCTTGCCTATGACTGAGGGATGCTGCAAACAGCAGTAAATGTAGGCTGGCTGCCAAGTCCCAAAATGCAATCATATGACAGCAGGGGTGGTTGTGGCCTTAGCGGTCAGAACACAGTTGTACCGTTTGGGGGAGGTCTGTTGTAACTTCAAATGGTCGCTAAGTGACTAGTCCTAAGCCTAAGCTTACCTGTAATATTACTGAGTCCTTTGCGACAATTATTTCTTAACTGAATGGGTTTTTCATGAATGGGCAATGCATAGTAATGGGGTGTTATCCTTAGGATTGCGAAATTCTTTGGAATTTATTTCAAAAAGTTCTTTCGAAGTATACAGGGATGTGAATATAGATTTATCTATATTTCTTTAAAGCAGCCATGGCTTTCCCCAGAATTATGTGGTAACTGCAGAAGACAGTTTCAGGAGCCTGAGCTGTGAATATTTTCTGCATTCTCATTCCCACATGTTTCAAAGCAGCTTTGAAAAGTGTTGAATATCCACATATAATACTGTTTCTGTTGTGGCAGAATACTTATGGATGATTTGGATAGTTACTCATTTTCCTGTGCTGTTCTTTGTTTAAAGCAATGCATATGCCAGAACTACACAAGTTCCTGGCATACATCCCAAATGTAAATGTCTGTATTGTTGCCTACCTTTGTGAAAAGTTCCTAGAATTATTCCCTAGGAACATCAACAGCGAGGTGGAACTCACAATTGTTAACACAGTATCCACAACAGAGTGACAAGGAATGCATTCACACACAAATACACACACACTTACGGAGGATATTCCATATAGGAAAAAAAGAAGAAATATCACAAAGCTGCTACTTTGAGGAAAGAGTGAAGAGAATGTTGCAATGATCGACATGAGAAAGGACATAACAAATATCAGACTGGAGTATAGCAAGACCCAAGACAGCCTAGAAAAAAGAAGCACAAAACAAAGATTTGTGACTTTAAAGTAACCCATGCAAATTATTAATTTGAAAGAAAATACTCAGGGCAATGAAGAGGGACAGCACTTCCAGAAGTCCTTACATGAAATAAATAAAGTGAAGAAACACAGAAATATAGCAGATTTTATAACAGTACAAAATATTTGCTGTGTGTATCTCTTGTAACATATTAGATTAATTAAACGTCAAAAGAAGATAGTTTTCTATTAAGTAATGTCTATTAATGGGTGAAAAACAATTGATATTAGATTAACTTATGTTTTTTTAGTGGAAGGAATATAATTATTCACAAGTATTATTTTAATGAAAAGACTGTACTATTCCAACATGTTAAAATAAATTGTTTTAAATTTTATCTAAAAATTACTTCTTGAATCTGAGATTCATCCTAATGCTAATATTATCTCCACAGAAAGAGTTTTCCTCTGGATTCCACCTTGCCTCCTAGGTTCCATCATTCTCCATTTATCCTCCTTCCCCAGCTGATGCTATTTATTTTTCTATTTATATTTACATTTACATTTATTAGGACAGAGCAAGTTTGGTGTAGGATTAAGGCATCAGGCTAAAACTTGGAGACTTTGAGTTCTAGTCTTGCCTTGGGCACAATGCCAGCTGGGTGACCATGGGCCAGTGGCTTCCTCCCAGCTCTAGGAAAAAGCCAATGGCCAAGTACTTCTGAAAAACCTTGCCAAAAAACCTGCAGGGACTTGTCCAGGTAATCTCCGTGAATCCAACAATTAACAAGAAAAAAAAATATTAACCACCCAACACATATTTAGAAAACTAAATTTTCTAAAAAGTAGACAATCAGTGCAATGACATGTTTACATTCATCTCTGGTTTGTCCCTCAGTGACTAGTTACTTTGAAACAGAGATCTTGTTACAATTGATTAAAGTTGTTTAAATGTTCCTCCAGCAAATTAGTCAAATTAGGTTTAACATTTTTTCTGCACTCAAGTTGTTTCATCTGCTTTCACTCCATTCTCACTCTGAAATTTTTACAGAATAGCAATAACATTGGAAAATAGAAATTTAATTTAATTTAAAACAAATCACGAACTGTAGAACTGAAAAAATGGATAACGAAAGAGCAGGAAGCAAATACAGAAAAATGGGAAAAGAGAAATGAAATAAATCAGAATGGGATTGCAAACACATACAGAAGATGAAAGAAGCCTAGATTTAGTTTCCATGATTTCATGAAAACTAGAAGCATGGATTGAACCGAGCAATGGAGATAGTCCTTTGTTACGGACCACAATTGGGGCCGGCAACTCTATCGCTAAAAACTGCAGTCACTAAATGTAAAATCACATGACCACACCAGATTTACAATGTCAGTTCTGCTATCATCATTAAGCAAATCACCATGGTTGTTAAGTGAGACATCTTGTGTCTGTGACTTATCATTTTACTTCCACCTTCTCTATTAATTTTACTGATTGAAAGCTGGTTGTGAAGATTGCAAATGGCAATCACATGACCGTATGATGCCGTGACAACTATAAATGCATGCCAGTTATGAATCACCTGAATGGTAATTAGGTCACTGCAGAATGCTGTGACAGTCATAAATGTCAGGAGTGATCACAAAGCTGTTGTTCCCCCCCCCCCAGTTGTTGTAACTTCGAATGTTTGTTAAACAAGGCAGCCAGTAAGTGATTACTACATATGGGACAGCTACTTCAAAGACATATGGAAAAAAATTAGGCAAAGAACTACATTGGAAAGATGCTGATTCCAGGAAAACCCGTAATCAATTAATTTTTGAATTTGTTACTCCACAATGTTTTAGATGAGCCCAATCCAAATTACAGAGAATTATATTATGGTATTACAAATGATGAAAAGTATCTGCGCTTTAAAATCCCTCATTGTGTCCTACAACATAAATGTTTTGTTGTCCCTGCCTATAAGCATTGTGGTACAGATGGTTTCGTTTGGAGGTGATCATCACAACATGTTGATACGATTGTGTAACTGTACAGTTTTTAAAAGAAGTTAACAGTGTGGTCATTGTTAAATAAATTGAGCCCAAAATTTCTATTGGTTAGCGAGACAGTGAGTTTGGCTCCATTTTACAATCTTTCTTGCCACCATTGTTAACTTGTTAAATTAGTAACACAGCTCTTAAGTGAATCTGGATTCCTCATTGACTTTGTTTGTCAGGAGGCTGCAAAAGGTGATCACGTGACCCCTGGACACTGCCACCATCATAAATATGAGTCAGTTGCCAAGCATCTGGATTTTGATTCCAGGACCATGGGAATGCTATAATGGTTGTAATTGTGAAAAATGGTCATAAGTCAGTGATGTTTTCCAGTGATGTTGTAACTTCAAACTGTCACTAAGTGAACTGTTGTAAGTGGAGAACTACCTGTACGTTTGTGTAAGAGAGCCTGAAGTACAGATTAGGATGCTTCTCTCATGATCTTTACCAGCCTTGTATAAGCAAAACGATTCAATATATCTTGCATCACCTTTTCAAGAACAACTCTATTTTTCCTAAACTACTAATACCGAACATTTTTTTTCTGTTTTGGCATATATTTGAATTTTATAACATTCTAGTAGCATTAAAAAGTTATAGATTTAATTTATATAATCATTTACCATATCTATTGTAGGTTAACAAATATTATTTCAAAACAATAATGAACTCAAAAGAACCGATACCTATTTGATAGCTAAAGCACAAAGGAAAAACTCCAGTTGTTGAAAATTATTTAACGCATTTGGAATAAAATACATAAATAGTAAGTAAGAAATATTTAAAAAAGATAAAAGCACCAAAATAAGTTACAAACAATAATATGACACAATCTACAATATTACAATACATCCATACTCACTCAAAGCAGTTTCTATTTTGTTATACAAACATTATCCAGAGCATTATATTTCATTAGAAAAACTGTTATACTCTAATGTTCTGCTCAACATGTGAAAACTATTGGAGAAGGTATTATTTTACTTGTTTACATTTGTGATTTTTGCACAAGAAACCCTATGCCAATTGGATGAATTTAGGTAACTCACTCACTCTCAGACCAATCTATTTCATAGAGTTTTTGTTATGGGGAAAATAGGAGAAGGAAAGAGTAATTAGGTATGTTCACCACCTTGAGTTATTTATTTATTAAATAAATAAACTCACATACCAAAATGCCGTGTCTTGAAGTCCCATTACTATTAAAAATTCTTTCAGTTTCTTCTCTTTTTCTGTCATGATATGGATTGTCAAATAATATCCAAATGGTGAAAATGCAATCACCAAGTAAATCAGAATGACTCCACGAAAAAAATAATCGATTTCCACTGCAGCAGATTTCCCCATTATGACAACTTCTGTTTCCTCCAGGCCTTCCAAAACGGAATAATTGGTCTTAAACTTATGGGGGGGGAAAGGGAAAAGTTAAAATATGCTGAATATTACCAGAGGTCTTGCAGACCAATTCTGTTTCAAAGTCAGAGATAAGCTTGAATACATCAAAGAGGAAAATCCAGTCCTGCCCAAGTGAAAATCTAATCCTGACAGCATTTCTTCCTCTTGTCTACAGCCCTGGGTTTTTCCAGGTCTGCTATTCAGGATTCCCCAAGCATCTCAAACAGATTGACTGATTTCAATTTATACCCATCTCAAGTTTATGACTCTGGGCAACTAACAATGTTAAGAGAAAAATATGAAAACATATAAAACACAGAAAAACAAAAACAAAGCTGCAGCTGAAGTTAACAAAAACAAGCAGGAACATCAGTTACAAGTTAATGTAACTAATGAATGGGCTCAGCCCCGCCACCTCCTGACCTCCAAGCCTGATAAGGTTATACAGGTTGTTGGGGGGGGGGCAGGGACAGCACTCACTTTTTTTTCTATTAATAGAAGGATTACTATGGGGGGGAGGAAAGCCTTAGATTTAATTAAACAATTTGCTTGCCTAACATATGAAGCTTAAAAAGATGAATTCGTATCACCACTCTATCTAAAAATCAGTCAAGCAGACCACTAATAATGTTTCACTAAGATGGGACATTTCTTACGTATTTATATTATTATAAATAGATCTATGAGGGCCAGTTTGGTGTAGTGATTAAAGCATCAGGCTAGAAACCAGGACACTGGGAATTCTAGTTCCCTTTCAAGCACAATGCCAGCAGTGTGACCTTGGACCAGGAAGGAGGTAATGGTAGCTACTTCTGCATGTATGTATGTGTATGTGTATGTATATATCAGGATATACTGATCATCATTTCAGAGATATTTCCTTACCAGATTTATCAATGCCTAATAGTAGAGTTTCTAACGTATTAGAAAATTTCTTTAAAATTCAGGGAGATACTTCAGAGATGGATCTGCCTTAAAGTAGCTCATGTTGGAAATGTATAGCATAGTCAAACATCAGGAGATGACCATGGGAAATATTTTAGGATGTTTTGTATTATATCATAAAATGCTTTATAATTTTATGTTTTAAAATATTTTATAAAATTTGTCATTCATAAGAGTCATGAGTCCCAGATTTTAGATGTACTTTATTAGTTAGCCCATTTGAAGTATCTTGGTTAAAAAAATTGCCCTATGATGCCCTATTTCACCCAGTTAAAGGTTACAGACCAGAGTGTTTTAGTAATGTACAGATATTAAAGTTATATAGAACAGCAATTTAATAGGACCAGTTCTTTCCTTGCAAATGGAAATAAATAAATTACTAATTATTTACATTAAACATTGAAACACTGGGAGTTTTATTAATTGTTTTGTAGGAGTCTGAGAATGCCTGGCTTCTCATGGAGAAATCCTAATCTATGTCTTCTCAGATATGAATAAATGCTGTCAATGTTTATATGCCACACTACATACTAATGGGGTTTATGTATCTTGGTTTAGTATGGTTAACCTGAACCACTGTAAACCATATTTTCTTACTACTGATTGTGAACTTAACCAGCTACAATTAATCACCTTAATAAATAACGGCTTATGTGATATATAACCCAGCCACTCTCAAAATTCAAGAAAAAAACCAGTACTTTTTAAAAATGTCAAGTGTATAAAATTCTGAATTATGTAATATTTACCTCTATAATTGCTGCATCAATGCAGATCTGTAGTGCTGTAAATCCATGGTACCAGTATACTTCAGCTTCACACATTTCAAAAGACTTTGAACAACTAGCTATGGAAAAAAACAAATTATATGAAAGAAAATATTAGCTTACTTTAATTGTTTAAATATGCTAAAACTGGGCTATTTCTATTCTATATGTTCAAATCACAACAATCTGTGAACTCATTGTATCTCCTTTATTCTATGTCATGATGAGATGGACACATGGCCCAATGGATCTATGGTGGCCAATAATAATTCTAATCTCCAAAAATATAAAAGCATCTATTTAATGATATCACTATATTTACTCCTTTGATATGTCATCCCTTTCACCAAATATTGGAAGTTACATAATTTGCATGACCTAGTATCACATCCTATAGCTCTTACTACCTATTGCTGCTAAACAGTTTTATTATACTATTTTTATAGAATAAATTCCTTACATTCTTATTTCAACATTGCACAAAATTGGACAATGTAAGTGCTCTATTTTTTTTAAAGAGCACATATATCTTATATACTTACTTTTTGATTCTAAATGGCTTGAAGATTCTGGAATCATTTGTCGAGGAACTCTGAGGTGGTAGGACATAGAATCCTTAAAAATTACACCTATAAACTTTTCGGGATTAAGAAGGCTGGCTTCTTTCATTTCTTCTTCAGTTAGAAATTTTTGCACCTCTTTTCCTGCAAAACATTAAAAGCTTATTTTATAGTGATAGGAGTGCAGTAGTATATGTTCAAGTGTTTCACTCATTTGTGAACCCAGCAAAATAAACTATTATATTTGTACTTACTCACCAGGGATAATGACATTTGCAAACTATATGGGAACTGCCACATTCTTAATAACCAAATGATATCCATGATGTAATTGCACTGCTATTATTAACTCTGGGATCTAACATCCAGTTTTATACATCTTGTTAATTAGGAATGAACATCCAGTGTAATGCATGCAACACTTTTGTGCTAGCCCTTTCAAAGTCAAGCAGTTGAAATTTGGTGGTGCTATAATGTTTTTAAATTTTGGCTACCATTTTCAATTTTAAAAATGCTGAAATAGATAACAAACTTCTGTAAGGCTTAATGCACCATATTTCAACCTGTAATCATCCCAAATCTTTCAGAGGCCAATTTTTTTTCTTACAAATGCAACAAATCAATACTAAGAATGCAATAATACTCATTTTTAATATGAACAAATTTAACATTTTAAAAATTACCTAATTTAACCTACTTTTTATTCTTAAAAGGGGCATTATTCTGTTTTTATTCACAAATGTTGCACTGAATGATCCAACAAGGAGCTTAAATATTATTTTGGAGCAGTAAAGAGCATCATCCTATTGTTTATTTGGGGTTTTTTACATGTTTAAATTGCCAAAAATTGAAAGCAAAATTTAAAATTCTGTTTCTTAGGAGAAAATAGATTCATGCAGGGATCACAACTGATTTGCCATTTAAGGGTTGTAACTTCCAAAGGAAAAACAGTTTTATTTAGGACAAAATATCATACAGATTCTCAGTACCTTCTGGGCAGTATTCTGAAAGCATTTTGTGCATGATCTTTCTTGTTACATTAGTTATGGGTGTGTAGCCTACAATAAACTCAGAAACACTTGTGCGATTTGTAGAATAAAGAACTGCATCTGGCATCCTGCCATGTCTTTTGTTTGGCTGGATCATGCTTATGATGATGAGCAAACCTAGCAAGGAAAGAGGGATGAGGATTTCCTACATAGATGAAAAAGGTAAAATAGAAATTAGTAATAAACAATAATTTGCAATCATATTTGCAATAAAGTGCAACACACACAACTGCAGCTTTAACATTAATCAAAAACATATTTTAAATGAAGCACAGATAAATACAGCCTAAAATTCACCTAGTCAGAAAACAGGTGGCATGGCAAGAAGGATTCATCAGAAAGCACCCATTTATCCAAAGGCAAACTGATAAGACTGTTCCTCACAACCTTCCCAAATTCCCTGGAATATTTCCTATCATCCTGCTTGCTCATACTTTATCTTTTTTCTGCAGAGGGCCCAGAGGAATTTTTGCAGATGACTTTGAGCTAAAATTGGAAGCATGAATGTCTGCTACTTTTAGTTGACCAAAATATGTAAAGGATGGGATTAAAAATCTAATAACAATAATAGTAAACTGATTCCTTAAACTCAATTTTTACAGAGAAATGAATAAAAATTAAGGGTATTCATATATCATGTCAGTAATGTGCCCAGCATAGCTCTGCCACAACCACTATCTTGCCTTTTGTGATCCTTCTGTGGATGATATAGGTACAACATTCAAAATAGATTTCAAGATCTTTAAAATAACATTTTATAAGTAAATGAATTAAATGAATTAAAAGCATACTTTAGCAAACAAGTTGGATGAGTTGTTTATTAGAACAGTGACATTCAATAAATAAAGCTAACCAGGCATAGGTTAGTTTGCCCATTAATCAGATGCCATCTAAAGTGCTGCTGATTTAAGTAGAAGCATCAAGTTGCATTCTAAATAAGTTATTTTCACTGCATCTGCTTGAAAAAGAAAAGTAATGGTATTATTGAATGCCATGTTTTAAAGTCTTCCTTTAAGATGTTTCATAGATTTGTTCCTGGGCCAGAGCGTATCCAGCATATCACAAAATGCAGCCTATCTGGAAGATTTATTTCCAGGAAATGCCTCTTTATTTCTATAATGAGCAGATATAATGACAGAGGAAAAATAATCCAGAATGGTACATTACATCTCTACTCTGAGATGTACACATAAAAGATGATACATAAACTTCAGGTAAGTTTTGGATATTACATGCACTTATATGTATGAAGGTGTGTGTGTCTATGTATGTGTGTGTGAATGAGGGTGTTGACCTACTAAATACCTAATATGCCACCTTGTACATCAGAGTTGGACAATGCAATTAGCCTAGCAATTGTACTTGAAACAAAAGATTTTCCTGTTCGGATAGAAAATCCTTACACCCTTCAACAAGATAGGTGGCTAGCTCTCAATTTCATCAGTAAGTTGAGTTAATGCATGAGGGAATGAGTAAGTATAGGTGAAGAATGTTCTAAAGCAATAACACTTAACTAAGTGTGGAAGTCAGTGTGCTTGCTTCTTGGTAAAATATTTTAATTGCTTCTCTAACTAGTAAGGAGGGAAAGAAGTCCCACTGAGCTTTGTGTGCATGTGCTTCTTAAATAAACTCCCTGTCCTTTTAACAATGTTATATAACAGTATGCTCTTTCGTGTTACCTGATCACAGTCATGTGTAAACTATTGATCAAAGCAAACAGAAAAATTGTGTGCTTAAAGAGCAGAGTGATTGCCTACAAGGGAAATTGAGAAAATTAAAGAGTTTAGATTTTTTTTAAACATAAAACTGTGCAAGAAGCATCATTTGACTTCTAATCCTACAGGAGATTCTAGTCTACTCCATTTCAGACACCTGGTTGTCCACTAAATGAAGCCTTGAAAAAACAAACTGACTTGATGCTTTATCAGCTGATAAAGCTTCTGAGATATCTGAAATATCATGAACTTTAAGCAGCTCTGTATTTGTAGCAAAACCATCAATTCAACTTTATGCATTTCTCCAAAAAACCCCATGATTTTCAAATACAATTTAGGAAAGAAGTTAATTCATTAAAAAATCTTATTGTGTGTTTAATGGACTTCTCAAATAATGTTTTGAAAGGGGTGGATATCAGATTTTTAAAAATATATTGACATTGTAAAAATGTAATGGTTCTCTGATTCATATGATTTGGTCAGGTCCATTTATGGTTTGTTTTTACTTTGTCATAACAAATATTAACATAATTCTGAATAAAAATATAGTGGAGATGTGATATTGTATTACACTCCTAAAATATGGAATTTTATCAATAGAATGCACCTGCATACATACTCACTATGTATGATATAAATCATCTGGTTTAATTTTGAAATGAGATTAAGATACAATACTTCTGATCAATTCACCTGAATACTAGTCCTTTTCGTCCGCCATTTGATTAGGCAGTTCTTATATAAAAGAACTCGAGTTTGTCGCCATGTTCCTCCTTGTCTTGGAGCCTCTGTGGACATTCTGTGTGTGTGTGTGTAGCCTGAAAAACAATGCATGTGGTGTGCACATAAAATTAATTTATACCTTCTTTAAATGCCCGGCTTTATATTTTTTCTAATTCTGTGAATGGTACTTTACCAAAACAGTAATGTAAGGTTTGGGAAAGAAACATCGTCATTCTTATAAGGCATTTTGTTTCATGGAAATGTTCAGTAGAATGTTGAGCTTACATTCTTAAACTCAACTGTTCAGTTATATGTACAGAATTTATGTATCATGCAGCTTAGACTTAGAGTAACTTTATTGTCACGTTGAACGTACACTAATCGGCATACATTAAAATGAAATTTCATTGCATACAGCTCTCAGAGTCACCACCTCCAATATACACTACATAAACATGACAAAACAAATAAATACAAAATTATGCAGTTTTTGTTATAAACTGCCAATAAGACAGTTTATAACAAAATTAAAAGCTGAATATATAGAACCTGATAATCAACCTAATAAAAATTGGAAGTCAATGCTTGCATTTATAATGAGAATATTGTAATGAAATCACCGAATGCCTAATATAAAAGAGTTTGAGGAAAACAAATGAGGTGGGTGGTGAATACATTTCCAGGGGAATGGTGTTCCCCAACAAAGGGGCATCACTGCATTTCTCTTTGCTCTCTTCTTAAACAGGGGCCTTAAGCTCTCTTAGCTTGCATGCACGGGCTGGGAAGCTTCAACCTGAAGTAAAGAGGCCCTGAGGCATCATAGATCTGAGGTTTAAAGGCTTGATAGATCAATACTGCATGCCACATTTTGCTGTTTATCTTTAGAGGCAAGCTGGTGTGGAGTGCATTATAGTAATCTAAGCACATAGTGATGAGAGTATGAGCTTTTGTTGACAGAGCTTTACAGCTCAGGTCCAAACCATCAGATCTGCAGCAGTTAGCAGTTTCCCCTGGCTAAACCTAAATGGGAGGACAACAAAAATTAAAATGTGGTATACTGGAGATGAGAAAGAACAGTAAGAAATAACCAAAAGTATATTGAGAATCTGAGTAAATCATTTATCTGCAACGACACATTTCAAATCATCTTTATGGCAGAAAGAAACAAGAATGGGGCAAATCACTATGTGATTGCATTTTAAGAGTTCATTGCTTGAAGTTCTGCTGAAGTAAGCTGCCCCTTCAAGTTACACAGTTATGTGTTGAATCGTATTTCCAATTCAAATTACTTAAAGTCAAGGAGAGTTTTAACATAAGATAACCTATTTGCTATCATGGAGGTCCTGAATGCTGGCATCTTATTTAGCAGCAATCTGTATTTTGCTTTCAATATTGTACCCTCTATGTTCTAACTTCATTGATGAGAACATGTCTCAGACTGAATGGCTGCTGTCCAACATTATATTGTAGCACCTACTGGGTAACTTTACTTTCCATTACAACAGGCAAGGAAGCCAATACACCCATCATTGCAAATATTTTTCCATCATCCACAGAAATGTTCTGCTATGAACAGCTCTGGATTTGTGGCAATCTCCACCTCCACCCCATCCCACCTTCTTCTCTGCTTTCCACCCATCCATCTTTTTGGGTATCATATTGCTATATTCACACTGATGTATTCTTTTTCATATTTATTTTGTTCCATTACTTTCTGTTCTGCTTCTATTATTCCTTTTTATTGTTTTAAGCCACCTAGAGTAGCCTCAAAGCAAGATAGGCGGCAAATAAATTGAACAAATAAATAAATGATGATGACGGGGTTTCATATAATTGCAATTAGAATATTGTAGTATTATCCTGAAAAGTAACTAAATCAATACAAATATCATGCATTTTCCCAGAGAGGTGATAGATAGGTAGGCAGGTAGGTAGATAGATAAGATAGATAGATAGATAGATAGATAGATAGATAGATAGATAGATAGATTGATTTGAAATCCCAGATCTATCTGAATGAGAAATATTGTATATAGCTTACACACACTTAACACTCTTTTTTTTTCAAAGTCCTACCTATTAGCTTTATTGCAACTGACTCAGCCCCCAAACCAAAACAACCCACAGAACCTAAATCCCTGTTTAGCTAAACTTTATTTTTGCCTCCTACCTTTTGTTGTTGTTTTTTAAATCCACACTCAGTTAAATGGCGTCTTCAGACAACTCACCTCCCCGGGAGCCAAATGTCAATGCATACTCCAAAAGGAATCAAAAGGCAGAGATCACTTTGTGAGGCTCCATTCTCAGCACCGCTAAGTGCTGTCCAGAACTAACCGCACCCCGTGCATTGCAGATCAAGGAGGCGAAAATGTCACCAGGACAGGCAAGTCTGTCAAAGAACCACGGAAAAGTCATGGATTATGGTTGTGGTGACTTTTGTGTAAAAAAAACTAAAAGGCCAGAGGAAAGTTAAAGAAACCGCAGGATTAGGGCCGATTAAGGTATTTACCTTACCTTATCTCTAACCCTGTGTGTTATTGGTACCTAACTAAGTTATCCATCGCTATTCAGGCTCCGTACTCCGGGCAGACGTTTCAGTCAGCAAGAAGCCAGCCTAAAATAAGTCTTCAAGGACGCCGGAGAAGCAGAACGAAGCGGTGCTTATTTTCATTTTATTTTTCCCCCTCCACACCGCTTCGACACCCTTCAGGTTTTGCTTAGTCACGGCGGCGGCTCAGTTTGAAGTGGCGCCATTGGAGCAAGTGCCGGCGGCGCTGCACTGTGTCTCCGCGGCTGGCAAGCGGGCAGAGGATGCCCTCTTTACGCCGCCTCACCGCCCAGAGGGAGGGGGCAGCTCTCCATACACCCCCGCCCCAAATTGTGCACGTCTCCTCATCCTTCCTCTACCGACCCTATCACCCCCACCCCGCTTTTCTCTCTCGGCTTCCTCTCCTCCCCACTTTTTTACGTTACGCGGCGCTTGTCTTCCCGCGCCTGCTGCTACCTCGGTCCGCCGCTTCTTAGTCCCGTTAGATGCGCAGCCGGAAAGCAACCTTAAGGGCCGCCAGCGGCGCTCTCTGCGCTGCAGTGCCTCCTCGTCGATTCGGATTGGCGGGCAGGCGGCCGACGCCAAAGTCGGGCTCTCCCACCGCCCGCCCCGCACTCGCTTCCGCGAGCCTTAGGGCGGAGCGCCTCCTCGGCTGTCCCCTTGGCAGCGGAGTTGCTGCAGGGGACGATGCCGCCGCCGCCGCCTTCTTAGCTGCTTTGCCAGCGCTGTGGGTGGAAATAACGGTAGGAACTTTATTAGGAGTAACTTTCCCTGTCCTGCTTCTAGGGAAAAGAAGAAAGGAAAGGAAAGGAAAGGAAAGGAAAGGAAAGGAAAGGAAAGGAAAGGAAAGGAAAGGAAAGGAAAGGAAAGGAAAGGAAAGGAAAGGAGATTCTGTCCCCAACCAAGAACCTTCTCAGCCAGTCTTCAACACTTTTCTTGAGGATAGATTATATCAGAAGAGAGAGAAGTTGGACAGGATTAGGCCCAGCTGCTAGTTAGTATTTAGTTAGGGAGGTAAATACTCAATCTGTGCTTGGTAAAGCCAATGGAATAATGCTATTCTGTGAAAGAATTCATGGATGAAATTTGCCAGCACAAAAACATTTCTGAATTTGATTAGACACATCTTCTGGCATATCTTATCTGCTCTTTCTGATGCTGCCATTTTGATAAATCATGTATGTGCTGAATTTGGACTAAATTTTCAACAGTGGGGTTAGCTTGACAATTTATTATGGCAATAACCAGATATAAACATTTTTTTACTAAGCCCAGGACAATTTAACATCATATATTCTCTAGGAAATAGGAGTTTTCTGTTTCGCTGTGACTGATGATGCCATTTGGAAAATATATGTATTCAAAATTCTAAGTATAGCTATTGAGCTATAAAATATTGCAGATTTCTAGGGTATAATGATCTCATAGAACAGTCCCCCAATTAGTCCAATTTCTTTTCCAGGTATTGATTGTATCTATGTGTACCACTTAGTATAGTGGTGTCCAGGATGAGACTTGGATCAACTCTTACATTACAAAGAAATTAAATACCAACTTTTATTCTGCCCTTTGTATCAGAATATGTTAAATTGGGCATCTGGATTAGCAAATCTAGACGTTCAATTTGATTTTTTTTCATTCAAAGCATATTTTTTTCAAACTTTCAATATCTCCATTATTTCTGATAGGAAGGAAAGAAAATATATGTTGTGATGTGCCAGCTAGCTCATATTGATCCATGGTTAGACAACTTTGTATAGAGGCAGCAGTCATAGAACTCCATGACTGCTGGTCCTGGATAGGCAATGGTCCCAAACTAGGCATGTTAATAATTTGTTAGAGGATGTTAGAAATTCACAGGATCCCAGGTACCCTCCTTCTCTGGACCTCCTTTTTAAGCCTTTGAGTCACTTCTTTACTGGAGAGCAATGGATATAAAAGAAAAATTAAAGAGAACCTGAGGAAAACCTGGGTATTTGGTGAAAGCAGTTATCAACCCTGAAGCTGAAAATATAAAGATATAAAATATCATACAGCTGCAGATGTCAGAGGCAGTGCATTTGTGTCTGATTATATACTCAAAAATCTAATTTCCATAATACTGGGAGGAGAAAGTGCAACTCTTTCCCAGCAAAATCCCAGGATCAGAAGCCACTAATACTAGTTGCAAACCACAAAAGAGGCTATCAATTTGTGCAAGCAATACATCAGTGTCTTGAGGGGATCCACTGGAGTGAAAATAAGGTGGGTAAAATTAGCCTGTTTATTTTAAAAACTGAAAGAGAAGTGAAATTCATCCCCTCCCTCCAGTGAATAAAATAAAATTTTATTTCAATTTGACAGAATGCTCTGTGCATAAAAATAGAAAGAACTTAATTCCACAATGGGTGATTGGCTGCAAAAGCTAATGGACTGAGGAGACTTGGCTAACTGATTGCTTTAATTAAAGAACACAACTTTTTTTCTACTTGGAAACCACTTCTGGACTTTATGCTTTGCTTGAGGGGGAAAAAATGAAACTTTGATTTTGGATTTTGTTGATTAGATATGTTTATTGTCCTCAAAATGGCTAGTATGTGGTACCGTGCAAAAGTAAAAGGTTGAGGCTGTACATTATCTTACTCTACTGCACTAAACAAAATTGGAAGTCAGTGGTTTTTTCTTTTACCTTTTAGCCTACATTTTTTCCTCTTCTCTTTTCCTTTATTCCTTTTCCATTCTTTTCATTTTTCTTTGTGTTTATATTTTGATAAATGAAATTTTAAATTGAAAAAAATATTGGGACTTGAATTTGAGGTGGTTTGAAAGGATTCTTAAGGGATTCTATGTGTGCAATACTTCTGAGGACTTCAATTATATCTTAATATTAAAAACATTTCTCATAATGTTATAGTGTAATCTTCTGACTATTGATTATGTAATATATAAATATTGATTATACAATGTAAGAATTTAATGGCAGTGAGTTTTTCAAAGACTAATGAGTGCTTTCATGCTGATTGCTTTGGAGTTTTAATTATTTACTTAGATATTTAAAACAGACCAGCACAAAGTTCTTTAAAAAAATACTGAAATTCCAGCAGCACTTTAAATAAAAATAAGGACCCAATCTTTTCTATTTACCAAAAAATTCTTAGTTTATCTCATTTCCTTTGCATTCCATAAAACATTTCTATTAACTTTTGGGTTTCGTTGGGAAAGATTAATCAACTACTCCATATTGGGAAATGAGTATGTCTAGTGATCCTTCAAAGTAGAAAAGGCAGCGATTTGAATTGTCCACTTTTTTATCTCTTATCTCCTGAGTCTTCAACTGGACCTTTGATAAAGGACAGTGACATCTTGCTCTCCAGTTTATCAATATTATTTGTATTTTTTAATTATTGAGAGCAGTCCATAATATCTAGATCAAAATACTATACACCACCCAACTGTGAACTTCAGCTAAAAACAATCCTATTTTTTTCTTTAACAAATGTATATCTGCAAGTTATATTTGTGTGCATACATGTATATGTAGATATGTATGAGTATATACATACTGTCCAGGGACAGGACCATTGAGTTAAAATGAGAAGTATTGGTAACATTTAATTATCTGAACAGATTATCTGTGTCTTACACCTGTACATATTCTCACATGGAAAAACCCTTTTCATAGAAAGTTAGATTCAAGAAATATCTATCTACAGTACGCCAAACATAATTCTCAAAGGAGTTTATTTCAAAAGATGGATGTACTGTAGAAAAAGGACCTCTCTTGCATGTCTGAAGAAGAAAATTATGAAAGCCTTTACTTTTGTGGTTACGTTTGTAATGACTATTCTGCAAATCGGTCTTACTCTGCTTTAATTGTAAAATATAGCATTACTATTTTATGCTGTGCTCAGAAAACAGAAAAACAATTTGGCATTATTTTATAGCAACTGCAATTTTAGGTAATTTTCAAGGATAGTTCCATGTCAAGTGTAGAGTAGTGTTACAGTCAAGACTAGCTGTAAAATAATCCATGGAGAACATGTACTGGTAAATGGTAAACTCAAAACAGTCTACCTGTAGCAGAAGCAAGATTCAGTAAAACGTTTCAATGTTTATAACATTATACAAATAAATTGTTCATATTCTTGTATTGGAACAATAAATAGACATTTTAGAATGCTTTATTACAAGCAACAAAGTTCCAGCAAGGCACTTTAACATAATAGCAGCAACAATACTACAGTACTTTACCACTGATAGATCTATGAGTCTAATATATTATTCTAACTATTAGGATTTTGTACAGCAAATTTAATGTGTTTTAAAATCAGAACAATTTTGACATTCACATGAAAGTTATTCATGAAATCAGAGGGATATAAGCAAAACTGAATATGAAAGATGAGGGCAAGGGGTATACCAATTCTCTGAAAAGTATGTTTTGTGCTACCATGCAAATAAGGTTTTTGAAACAGCTCTAACCATCCCTTGTCCCAATGTTAATGAACAGAAAAGAAAACCATTTGAAGAGCTGAGGGAAGTGAAGGATAATCTTCTTGTGCTTGTGTAACATTTAGGAAATGCAATCAGGCTCTTGGGAACAAGAGAAAAAAATGGCCCTCTTGCTGTGAAAGTGAGAATGTTTAGAATGAGGGAATGTCAAGATAATGGATAATCCCTTTGCTGTGGAAAATACAAAGTGACTGGCTCAGAAGACAGAAAAACTGCTATGAATAGTCTTAATGTTTTAGAAAACATAACCCTAGCTTTAGAAGTACAAACTCCTGGGCAAAATGTTCATCTGCAGCCACCATTGTAGTGAGGCTCCAAGTTTTGGACTGAACAATCTTTTCCAGCTGAGAGAAAAAACTGGTTGGTTGGTGCCTGCAAGGAGTCCTTCGAGAGTGATGGAGCAGAGTGCAACTTTGATACCCATTCTGAGGAAAGAGCATGAATCCCTTGCAAATAGGCTCTGAGAGTGAAAACATGCCAGAAATTGTGAGCTAGGTCAAACAGGAATGAAATGACATGATGCACAAATTAATTTCTGCAGTTTACTGGAATGCAAGACTACAAACAAACTGGCTACTGCTCAACTAATTAAAAAAATAGGGGTGCTGCACTGACCCCTATTGAGTTCAATGTTGGGAAGTCTCTTGAAAGCCAAATCAATTCCTCAGTCTTCTGATAGGAAAGGCAGAAATCTCCAACACTTTTTGACTGAGAACATATATCAATAAACAGTCCCAGGAAGAAGGAAAATGGTCAATCCCAACTTAATTCTTCAATGCCTGAAAGGACAAAGGGATACAAGAATGACGGGACAGCATCAGATCAACAGTACGGAAATCTCTTGAGCAACCACCATGATACATCAAGGTTAGATTGAGAGTTTTAAAAACTCAGTGGCAAAACATTTACATATTGCTGCCAAGCAAACCAAATGAATAGGCCCATTTTGTTAAGTCTCCTGCTAATTATTTTTCAAATTTGTATCCGCACACTGCCAACAAAGCCAGCCCAAGCACGTGGCAGTTTCTTAACAGAAGAATGTGTCAATGGGTTTTCTTTTCTTTTCTTTTTTGAATGTAAGTCTGCCACTGGAACATATCTTTATGCAATGTAATGGGACTGGGAATATTTTAAATCCTGAAGAATCAGGATTATGTTGCTTATAAGCTTCATGCTTGATGGTACGAAAACTGAATCAGGCAAACAAAGGGAAAGAAAAAGCAATGTCATTTTAAGCAGCACAATCCTGAGACAGGGAAAGGAAGGGCTATTTCATTAAAGGAATGTTTTAAGGCAACGTGTCACACAACAATATTGCTGCAATAAGAGTTCTTGACCAGTTGCATTTCCAAAAATGTAGACTAGAAACATCTTTTTAATTATTTCTTTTATCAAAGAATTCAAATAATTTTTAAAAACAGGGTATGGAAATTGAATTAACTTAATAACCTAACTCAACATACAAATGTACAACAAGTTAATGCTCTCCAAAGATCATTCATAGATTTAGTTTAGATAGATTTATCACACACGTTATATAGTAAAATACTACTGCAAAAGGTGAGTATATGGGTATTTTCTTGATTTTCCATATAATCCTTTTTTTGGAATAAGGATAGGGATGAGGTAGAGTGTAGTGTAGTGTAGAGTAAAACAGAACAGAATTCTTTATTGGCCAAGTGTGATTGGACACACAAGGAATTTGTCTGCAGTGCATAAGCTCTCAGTGTGCATAGTTATCATGGTTTCAATCATTAATCATAGGATACATTTTTCTTTGTCTAATGACTTTATTGTACCTTTAGTACTTTCATATGCAATCAACTTTCTGTAAAAAATTTGTAGCATTTATTTTTTAACCATCATACTGACAACTTAGGAAATAGCTGGGATAGCTGTAATTTTGTAAATATAAAGATATAGATCTTACGCTTACATCCCAGTCCTACTGTGTTTATGTGTATGTGTATTATTAACATATTCACTATTTACAGAGTAAATACTGAAGATCAATTGGAGTATTTCATATTCAAAGGAAATATTTCATTCAAATTCTACTAAAGTTTTAACCATGCAAAGTTCTCAGTATTCTAGTTAGTAAAAAATTCTTTTGAAAATAAGATTCTAAAATCAATCATGGATTTATAACCAGATTTTTCTAGAGTTATGTTTTTCCACCAATAATATGGAAATTAAGATAGATCATGGGTGATGAAATTCAGAATATCAGGTTCTACAACAGAAAGCATATATTGACTCATTAAAAAATTTTTTATCAAAGGCAAACACTGGAGGTACTGTATATAAGATAAAGAGAATAGGGTCAATTTTACATTTTTAGATGTTGAGAATCAATAATATTTGTACTCCTAATTACTAGTAATCATTTTCTAATACATAATGAAGAATAAACATAATACATAACGGAGAATGAAGTAACTTCAAGTAATAAAAATAATCCTTTTAAAAAACCTGAAGAATGTAGAAGCTGAAGTGTGCTACATGGAATATATCAGAAAACAACTCTTTCTCCTTGGGTTCGTTCCCACCAAAGCATGCTATTTAATGTTCCAAAACTGTCTTCTTCTTCTTGCTCTTTGGCAAGTTCCACGAAAACCTACAAACAATACCATTTTTAAAATGCAACAAATTATCTAAAATCTTTGATTGATGAAATTCACAGTAGGTGGTAGAGGTCAGTATTCATGAGCCTATTTGTTAGTAATTATGGCATATGGAAAAAATTGACTTGGCATGTAAAACAACAATATGATAAGTTTAAATTAATCAATGAACTTGTGACTACTTTCATATCTGGTGCAGAGATGAAAGTCAAGTTTACTTATGAATGAAATGAGTAAAATCAGAAATTCAGAAACTATGGATGAGTGAGTATCATTTCAATTATTGTTGGTTTTATATGGAATTAGAAAACACATGTATATAAGCATTAGTAAGTATAATACAGTAAAATTATTTGGAAAAATCTGAGTTACCTGTTCAAGGGTTGCTTGAGAAAAGCTGTACTCTTCAATATTAAAGGCATGTTTTGCTGTTTAAAAGAATTTAAAAAAACAGTTAATTGTCATTGAAAGACAGGTATCAAAATATTTGATATTAAGATACTTTTCAAAACAACCAATTCCATCTGATGCCAAAATCACTGAACAATTAAGATCATTCCAAAAGTCCATGCACATGATTTGTTAAACTACTAAAACTACTAATTGCTGAATTGAGACCAAATCAAGTTTTGTGTGCACTCTTAGTTAATCTGTTGGAATGCTTTTCTCAGTTGGAAGTTATTTCCATTAACAGGAGAAATACTGTTGGATTTCTTTTCCTCTTCAAAGTCTCTTTTGTGATTTTGAAAAGGGGAAAAGTCAGCAGTAGTGTACTAGTGTGGAATGGTTTCCATTCATGGATGTACTTAGTCAAGCACTGTTTACAGGTTAAAGAAAAAAGAATGTTCATTTCTCAAAACACACCTCTGTAACAGTTCTAATGTTCAACTAACTTGTCTACACAACCTGAAAGCAAGTCAGAAAGGCTAGAAATTAGGATATGCAGTCCTTTGAATTTAATCACCATAATGTGACTGGGAACATGAACACAACATCTGTCTGCAATATATTAAAGATCATGTGATCATGTGGCTGCTCTGTGCAGCTGCTGCACAATCCTGCAGATACTTCATGCTTCCAAGCACTTTGAGACTGAAGCAAAAACAGTTTAAAGCTTCATTTGTTACAATCTATATATATAAAAGTGAAATACCATTCACACATCATCACAAAATCTCCAGAACTATAAAGCCTATAAACTTGATACTTGGCATGTATGTTCCTCTTAGTTTCTAAGTGCTCACTAAGAAAGGGTTTTTTGAAATGACCCTCAGAGCATTAGTATTTCCTATATTATTATTAACACTGCTCTGATGCTAAGGAGTTCTACTCCCCCTCCCCACCTGAAAAGAAATATGTTCCAAATGCAAAACACAAGCAGAAGACAGGAGTTTCAGTTTCACTTTTAGTTTCACAGCACCAAGCAGCTTTAGTACAGAATAGTTGAGCTAAGCCACGCCCAGGCTCCTTGCTGTCCCCTTTTTGCTCACACAGCAAATACTGTTTCAGTTTCCAAACAGCCCTCAACTCTCTCACACACTGACAGGACGCTAGCCAGATGAATACCTATGGATGCTGGTAGGCAGAGGCAGAATTTCCCCCACCTTATTTTCCTCCCCAAACACTAAGCCTGACCACATAGTTTCGTAGCAAAGCATGGGTATCGAGCTAGTAGCTTCACATATATTAAATGTATCTGACTGAACAGAAATGGATGAAATCATGACATGAGATGGCAAAATGATGGGAATGGATTATTAAGAAAGTGAAAAGATTAACGAAGAGACAGACATTCTAAGAGTATCAGTTCACTTAGTAGTCTGTTACCTTACCTTCCTCAAGTTGTGAAAAAGACAGGGCAAGTGAGTGGACATCTTCCTTTGGGATTTTGTAGGATAAAATTGAGCTAAAACTGCAACCAATAAAAAGAAAGGAAGTGTATTCCAAAACAAGTAGTTTGAGTAATATTAGATTTAGGTATATTAATGTAATGTGATTAGACATTTCATCAGACACCAGGATTGTACAGGAGGGTCAATGACATCAAAATGATAGAGGCAACCAACAAGTAAAGTCCTGCCCTCTTTTAATATGTGTTGTACATTGCACACAAATGCAAAAACAGTGTGTACAGTCACTCAGTCATGCTCATCATTTTGAGAATATTGACCTTGCCTATGGACATCACTGATAAATACAACCGTTTCATCTTTGCTTTATCTATTTATGAATAATAATAACTACTTATTAGATACCTTTATTGAGATATAGTATAAATCGGAAAGACAGTGATTATAGAATTCCATGCTGTATACTAAATATAATCCACAACTTAATAGCCAAACCAGAAAATAAATGTTAATCACTGAGACAAACCAAACATGTTTAGAAACAATGCACTCTAATACAATTGAGCATATACATTGCATAAAACCAGAATTAATGTAAAACTGCCAAGATTAATTAGTAGGATGGGATAATCAGACCCTACACCAGGGCTGTCAGTCCTGGCCTGTGGGCCAGATGCGTCACGTGCTGGCCATGCCCATGCCTGGTTTAGCAAAGAGGGGGGGAAATGTCTTAATACATCATGTGAGGCTGCCGTCACAACTTGAGTTTGACACCCCTGCCCTAGACTAACTAGCAGCCATATAAAAAAGCTTTCCAACCCCTTTGAAAGGCCAATAAACTTTATAGAGATGAAAAGACAAAAAGGGAGCTGATTACAGAATTGCAAGGCCAGGATCCTGAAAGAAGCCAGAGACTACAATTCTGAAGGGAGAAACTGAAGGATGATCTGGTGCAAAGGAAATAAGGAGTAAAAAGGATTGCAGGGTTAAGATAGATATTGAGAAATTTGTGACCAGAGAGCTCCAAATATAAGTACCAATGGTTTTAACTGGGTGTTGGTTCAAATAAGTAGAGCCTTTTGGTACAGCAGAACATAAGAAGACTGGGAATTATTCAGATCATTGCACATGGAACTGTGCTAGACCAAGACCTGAGACACAAAGAGGAACACCTGCCAGAAGACTTGCAGTAATCTAAGAGTACAAAAAAACACAGCAAGTACTAACAAAGCTATTCTCTTCTCCATTATTCCCCACCCTCTTCCTACAATTATTCATCACAACTTTGTTTTTATAATATTTATCTTTTCATTTATCTTTTTATATTTTTGTAATATATTTTGTCTCCGTTATATTTATAATTTTTGCTTATATTAGATCATTGAACTGCACCCAGAATCACTTTTTGTGAAATGAGCAGCTACACAAATTTGATAAATAGATAAATGCAAATTAGTGACCCTTGCTCTAAGATTACCAAATGGGTGTTCTGAGATGGGAGGCTATAAAGAATTGATAAATATACAAATAAAGTCAGCTGATCATCAATAAAAAAAACTTTTGAGGCTGCAAGTGAACGAAATTAAGACACCCAAGGTTCCTGGAGACAAATAAGTGAAGACACAATACAGGACAGGAAGGATAATCAGGCCAAATATGATGTCTGACTTATGCATATTCAACTGGAGGTGAAGGGAAGACATTCAAGTGGAAATGCTAGTAAGATATGGGCCATGCACTGTCATCAAGGGTCACAAAAGACCAATAGACAAAGCATTATCAGGGTATCAATGATATTGAAAACCCTACCTGTAAATCAAGGAACTGATAAATAAATAATCCAGTAAATCAGGGAACTCGAAGGATAAATAAAACAGAATATAGGACCGATCTCTGAAAGACATTTAATATAAATGGAAATTGCTGAGAGTATAGTCTACCATGCAGTATTGCAGAGGAAGGAGAAGACAATTTTTATATCAATCAAGCACATTGGCAATGATGCTCAGGAACCATAATTTAACCAGCAATATTTGGTGGTTGAGACCATCAAATACTGCCATCAGGTCCAAAAAGGACTGGCAATAGCAATAAAATGTTAAGATTTTAGCACTGAAATATCATTCAGTGTTTGACAGAGTGTTTTCTTAGTTGAGTTCCTGGCTGAAATCCTGATAGTTATGGATTGAAAATGTCATTAGAAGACAATAAAAAATCAATTGTGGGAGGATACTCTCAGAAACCTCAGATCAGAAAAAGGAAACAGACCAAATCCAGTAATCTGAAGACAAAAAGGGATCCAAGGAAAATTTCTCCAATAAGGGCAAAAAAGGAACATGCTTTAAAGTTTGAAAAACTATCAGTGGTTAAAGAAAAGTTCAGCAAGACAGAAAACAGGTTAGAAAAAGAGGCAGAAAAATAAGATAAATGTACAAGAAAAAGGATTCTGAGGGAAATTTGTAGTAAAGGAGACCAGCAGAGTTTTTAAACACAGATGGTGATGTATGTATGTATGTATGTATGTATGTATGTATATATATATATATCAGAAGACAGCTAGTGAATGAAAATGAATGGGCATTCACCACTTTATTAAAGGAAAAAAGTCTCAAGTCCTTACAAGAAAGAGAAGAGTTGGGAGACTGTACACTCTGTAGTTCAGCAGTGGATGATGCTAGTAACAAAACAAGGGGGGAAACTGGTGAGACTTCCTGATTTGAAAAATGAATGACAGCTTGAAACAAAGCTTGCTTTGTCTCTCGCAGGTGATGAGAATAATTATCCAAAGTTTTTGCATCTGGTTGGAAGAAGCTCTCTCCAGGTGCTTTTCTGGCCTACTGGCAGCCATCTGAAGAGCACTAGGTCAAGAAACTGACACTAAGATTGAAGGATGTTGAAAGCCTTTCCAAAGCTTACTCTCTGTCCCACCATAGGCTAAACAAAATTAAGGCTAGACTATTTGAATTTCAATTTACAATTTACAAGGACAAATATCCATTTTTATTATCATATTTAGAAACCATCCATCTCCAAGATGTAGCTGAGATGAAACTTTCTAAAACCCTTTTAAAACTAAAATAGCCTTTATCAAAAGGTTAACAAGAAATCTGAATTTCAGACATAACAATCAAAACACTGTAAAAGGAGCTTAGAACATAGCAAAAAGTATTACAAATAGAAAACTGAAGAGCCAGACAATGAGAAATGGAACCCCACTAATGAAATGATCCCCACTAATCCTGTAGTGAATGACTATACAGGTACACACAGATGGCAGCCTCTATTTAGCCTTAGTAAAAAGATTGTACATCTCTGGGTAAGGGATGAGAAATTAAAAACTACAATAAAATCCTATCAATATAATTATCCTGTAATATTAGACCTGCATATAAGAATTCTAAAATAAATAAGTATATTTGTACAATATATAAAAATGTCAACATTTATTAAGATTCTAGTAATTAGATGTAATTTTCTATTATATATACCAAAAATTACAAGAAATACTAAATATGGATTATATGAAAGACATTTTTTGTCTTTGAAGACCAAATGCTCTGCTATTTTCAAAACATCCTATTCTTGCTTTGAACACAAAACCAGTTTCTTTCAGGACCATACTGTGAACAGACCATGTTACAGCTGGACCAGCATGGTCCATAAATTAGAGATGGAATATTCTGCACATACCTAGATAGTATGCATACTTGATATATATCATAATTGTTGTGTAATCAATACTGCTGCATGTAACTTGGTGTTAAGTTACTATCATCTTTTAATAGGAAAAAGATCTACTTTAAAATTACTTGTTAAGCATTCCATGATTTTTTAACAAAAACTAACTGCCTATAGAATACATTTCATTTCATACATTAACTGGTGAATCTGAAGTAGAAGCTTGGGCTTCTCAAATGGCATCTTTATGATTTTTTAAAATTGATTAAAACTTAGAAGTCAAAATTTTACCTAGCTGGTAAAATCAGAACAGATTAGCTAATAGGAAGGGCCAAGAGTGAATTAAGCACTACTGTACTGTCCGTCCATTATTCTCTCTAATCCTTATGCTGAGTGTAATGAGACAGCTCTAGTATGAGAAAGAATTGATTAATAGCCATCTGACTTGTAACAACAGTCTTTTACCTTTCCTGAGGTCTTCCATTGGGAAAGATATGCAAAATTGCCCTCTGGAGCTGTTCCTTCATCTGTAAATCTGGAACTTCTTTTAATTTCATTTCTAAGAAATATCCTTTGCCAAATTTAGTCTTGAGGTGTTGAACTGTACCAATGCACCTATCAGTTGTTCGGGGCAGGAAGAAGAGAAAAGCAGGCAAAAATAGTTTTCATGTTAAAATCATTAAATTGGTGTTAATTGTAAATTTGGTTTCTTTTTTTCCCCAATACCTCAATATCTAGAGAAGGTACCTCAATTTTCCAGACACCAAGATAGCCACTCGATCACACACAGCTTCTGCTTCTTCCATGTAATGAGTAGTCAGAATAGCTGCTCTCTTTTTACTTTTAAAGGCTGCTCGGATGGCTTTCCTATCAAACATAATAGATACTCAGGAAAAATTAGTCTTGCTAAGCCAACTCTTCTTTACATCATACAGTCCCAATCTGATTAGCGTAAAGAAATATATTAATCTTTCCCAAAACTAAAGCTGCAGCTAGGAAGAACAAGTGGGAACTAATCCAGATAAAATGAAGCTGCTGCTGGTAAGAAAATAAATAAATAAAAAAGGTTCTGTTCTGTTTTAGATAATATGCTCATCCCTTGAAAGAGTAAGTTTAAAGTGTGGAAATGCTCGTTGCTCTTCAACTCTTCCAATATAAATAAATGATGGCTATGGCAAGGAGTATTATTTATTTATTTGGTTTCTATATTCCTCCATTCCAGAAAGCTCTGAGCAACTTTCAGGAAATAAAAAAAGAGATAAAGCCAATTTAAAAAATTGCTTAACGATTAAACATAACCAAGCAGGTCTGCCACAATTCACAAATAGAACAACTCACTTTGTTAGGTACGAGCAACCATAGCTACACGTAAGGGTTCAAGTTGACTACTTTATTTATTTATTTATTTAGTGTATGGCAAGTGTTAACCAGGGATCACTGCATGGCTGGCTGCCTCTGAAAGGAATTTTTTTGGGCGGTGTTATCTCTACCTGTAGGACACCTGAATGCCGGTAGGCAGTCGGGGGAGGCTTCTTTCTTATCCCTCCACGGTTTATTCGCTCACAGGAACCAAGCCAACTGCTGACCTCAGCGGTGCACAGGCCCAGCGTCTTACCACATAAGCTATCACGGCCCCATTACTTTATTATATTGTACCTATAGAAGAATCTCCTGACTCTTCCTTCCTTGGGAACAAATATAAAGTTCCTGAATCTTAAGGAAGACAGTCCTCTATCTCAAGGCTTGATCCCTCCTCCGTGTCTGGTTGGTAGTTTCCCAACATGCCTCTCCAATAAACTCTAATAAAAAGAGTTTTTACGACTCTTTAGAAGATTAATTGGGAGGTTCCCCCAAAACAGGGAGTAAGCTGTTCCACAAGGGACAGGGGACTATTTATTTATTTAGAAATTTTATATTGCTGCCTATTACCACATGGCGACTCAAGGCAGCTTACAGAAATATAAAAACTATCACTGAGAAAACTTGATAATGGGGTCCCTGCTGATAATATTGTCTCCGCACAAGGATATTCAGAAAGCTTTCTCCGACTGTGTCAGGCAGGCAAATTAAACCTGGAGAAGACAGCTTCAGAGAAATTTAAGCCCTGAGCCATAAAGGTAATAGCTAGCACCCTGAATTGCATTTGGAAGCTAATCAGCAGACAATGCATCTCCCATAATAGAAGCATTAGATGGCCAGGTCAGGATGCACCCATAATTCCTGGATTGCTATATATTTATGTTGTTAGGTATTTCTGCTACTTTTTACTAGAACTTTGCTAATTAATAAGGTGAGCTAAAAAATTGAGTTTACAGACAATGGGATGAGGAATGGAATGAAGATGTTGTGTTTTATGAGTTAGTGTTGAGTTTTTTTTAATAAAGCCACTTTTGGACTTTTTGAGAGAAAGTAGGGAACACAATTTTAATTTTGGGATTTATTAGAATTATACAGAATTATAGAGGTAATATGGACTATTATTAATTTTAGAGTTAGAGTTAAATGTATTTTTATTTATATATGTACCAAAGAAAGTTGAAAGCCATTTTTTTACTATTTTCTTTTTCTTTCATATTTATCTTGCTTTTTCGTCTTTATTTCCTGTTTTCTTGCTTTTAGTTTACTTTTTGTTTTCAAAATTTAACAAAATCATATTTTTAAAAGGGGGAATATATCCGCATCTCATCATTATCATGGCTGGTTGCATAGTCAGCCAAATGTTTAGATTGGATTTCTCGTTTTTATCCACCTATCAAATCCTTCCCAAGGACCTGGGATAAGATAGGCAGATCTTGTCTGATAGTGTTAAAGGTATCAGTCACAGGATGTAAGCTGTTCCAAGTAAAGCTGCCTTTTGCAACTGATTGATGGTGATTTTGTCAATGCCGATGGTGTTCCAAGTGGTGCTCTGGCCATTTTGGAATTGCACCCAAGGCACCTATTACTATTGGTATTACCTTTGCTTTCTTTGCTCTTATTTCTAACTGAAGGTCTTTGTATTTTGTGATTTTTGCCAGTTCTTCTGTTCTGCTGCAACATCCACTATCCAGTCTTTTTCGTCTCAACAACTGTTATGTCTGGAGTGTTATGTGATGAGTGCTCTTTGAATTCTAAAGTCCCAGAGCACTTTAGCTTCTTCATTTTCTATTACTTTGTCTATTTTTAGTCTCACCAGTTCTCTCTTGCAGGCAAATGGTATTACTTGCAGATATTCCAATGCACCATAATTGATATTTTGTCATGCCACTGTTTGTAGGCAATCTGTGCAATCTTCTTGCAGCAGCTTATTTGGTGATCCACTGTTTCTTCTGTTTCTGTGCAGAGATGGCATTTGAAATCTGTTGCTCAATATTTTATCTCACTTATTCTCAATTATGAGATGTAGTCTTAACTCCCACATCCAAGTTATTGCTTTTAAAAAGCAATTTACTAAATTTTCTCCTTCAACCTAAGCTATAGCCATTAAAAAGAAATCTTTTGAGTGAGGTAATGTGAGCCTGTCTAACATTAGACTGAGTGGCTGTGCATACCGGCATCTCGGCCCAGTCAAGAATGTCCATCTTTAACCATAGGGGGAGTGGTGTTGCACCCTGTGGACAGGGCGCGGAATCTGGGGGTCCTCCTGGATGTACGGCTCCAGTTGGAGGAGCAGGTGGGGGCCGTCGCCAGGGGGGCCTTTGCCCAGCTCCGCCTAGTTCGTCAACTACGCCCATTTCTGGATCGAGATGCCCTGCGCACGGTCACCCACGCCCTTGTTACCTCTAGACTCGACTACTGCAACGCTCTCTATCTAGGACTGCCCTTGCATACCATCCGGAGATTGCAGCTGGTGCAAAATGTGGCGGCGCGGGTGGTGATGGGAGTTTCCCGGTTCTCCCATGTTGCCCCCTCCTGCGCTGTCTACATTGGTTGCCGGTTGCACTCCGGGTGAGATTCAAGGTTTTAGTTTTAACATACAAAGTCCTTCATGACATGGGTCCTCAATATTTAAGGGAGCGACTCCTGCCGATAGCGATTGCCGGCCGCCCTGTGCGAGCACATAGGCAGGGACTCCTTGGGGTCCCGTCGGCGGGCCAGTGCCGGCTGGCGGTCCCCCGACAACGAGCCTATTCTTTTGCAGCCCCGGACCTCTGGAACCAACTTCCCCTGGGGCTCCGCCTGGCCCCTGACCTCCGCCATGACTTAAAGACCTGGTTGTTCGACCAATTCGGGCTGTGACCCCTGTGGGAGGGTGGTTTTATATTTTTTAAGTTTTTGGGCTTGTAATTTGTTTAATCTCTTTTAATTATTTATTGTTACTGTTTTAGCTGTGAGCCGCCCCGAGTCTTCGGAGATGGGGCGGCATACAAGTCTCAAAAATAAATAAATAAATAAATTAGTATACTCTAGCCATGTTTTGCTTTTTGAAAATTTATTACTGAGCCTAAATTAGCTGATGGGTATAATATTCTTAGGCTACAATATTTTTCAGAGGAAAAAAGATAGCAGTTCCCTTTAAACAAATGCTGCCTTGTAATACTTTAAAAACCATGATCCTGCATGAATCCATGAAACTGAATCAAGAACTCTGCAATCTAAGATTCCCCAAATTTATTAAACTGGACAGTAAGACAAAAATGATTAAGGAGGCAAATGGTAACTGGGAAAAGGTGAGCCAGGATGATAGCAGCATTTGAATAAATGGATGTTATGCCAACAATCTGGAAATTTGTAGTTATTCTTGTAGAACCTCTGCAGCAATAGGACCTGCAATGTACTGTATGTCGTAATAAATGTGTTATTTTTCCAAACTTCCCAGCTGAAAATTATTATTCTATTTTAAATTTTACTGATGTTGCCATTTTCTATTTCAGGGTTAGAGAACAGATTCTCTTCCAGTGGTAAATCCACCAGATTATCTATGTAGAATGAAGAAAAGCTCCCTTTATCAATTGTCAGAGATTTGTATTCTGATGCCTTCCCTGATCAGAATGTTGGATGCCACCCAGTCAGACTGGCACTACTGCATTCTCTCTCCATTCCTTCTTTTAAAAAAATGAAATATAATATGTGAGTGAAGTTAAAGCCAGCCCTGGCAGCCCTCTTGCAGAACTACTAGCAGGATCAGCTTCACCTGCAATTAATTTCATACCTTCAAAGAGCAAAGAAAACCATGAAGAAAACAAGGAGAGTTGACGCAATTGTTAGGTAAGAGAAGTTTCTATCCCTGTGTATTGTTTATGGCTATTTGTTTTGAAAGTGTTTTGAAATACAAAGGCCAATAGTCTTCATAAGATCTGTTAGACCAGATGTTTAGACATAAAGACATATGGGGAGAGAATAGAAGCCTTTTTCTGTTTCTTGGGATCACAACTTTCCAATATGTTCATTTTTGTTTCTATTATGAGCATTGTCTTTGTGCCAAATTTGTTATGCCTAAGTTATTTTTTTTATCAAGAGACCCTTTAAAGGCTACAGAGTGAATCCTTCATTAACCACTGCCCATTCTGACTTGCTGTGCAACAGAATGAATATATTTAAAGTAAATAAATGGTTGTGATTTCACATTAAATATATTCTCTGTATCACTTACCACATGTGCTGTTTTGCTTTGGGGTCCATACCAGTAGATGGTTCATCTAGTAGAGTAATGTGAGGACTACTAAGCATACTTAAGGCAAAACATAGCTAAAAAGAGAGACCAGGGTTGGGGGGAAACACATCAATAATGGTTATTTACTTTAGGTAAGGCCAAAACAAGCCAAAAAAAATCACTTCAAGATGCAGTGCATCCATACAAATTAAAGTCAAATCTTCAGAAACTCTCAAGATTTTCTACATCTCTATTTTCAAAGAAACAGCAAATTTCATTTTATGTAACAGAGCACATGTAAAGGAAGAGATAGCTACTTAAATAACCTGATGGCAGTTTTAGTTTTATTCCTCCAGACAAAAAGATATTTGGGGTAATATCTTACAAAACATTTATGGCCATGATAAAATGTTAAGGGGAGGAACATTTTTCTCTGCTTGCATAGTCAAAAGTTGCCATTTTTTGTTATTCATCATACCATGAATTAGAAAGTTAACTATTTCAGAAGAAAACCAAACCTTTCGTTTGATTCCTGCTCCAAGTTTCTTTACTTTTTTCTGTAGTTGCTCCTTAAAGTCAAGTGCACTGGAGATGCTGGAAAAACAAAAAACCTCCCTCATTTTTTGAAAAGGTATTATTATACTTGTAAGCAGTGTAAACAAAAAAGGCCCCAATCTCTTGGTCTTCCACAAAGGGATCAAAACCTTGGTTCTGCGGCCTTGCGTGGGGGCCCACAGAACACAACGGTGGGGCTGGCTAGTCCTATGAGAGCCCCCCCATGCATTATAACTAACGAATGTTAAATGGCCATCTTAGAATTTTTATCCTTTTGATGTTTACCCTTTAAAAGTTTTAATCCTATTTTAATGTTAATTTTTATACGTTGTTTTATTTATCACATTTGACATTGCATATCACTGAGGCCTCTTTTTGAGGGATATGGATGGTTTAGCAGTATGAAAATAAATAAATTGCTCTGACCCAGCTCCCCAAACATGACAAACCCTCTGTATTTAAATCAATGGTTCCTTTATTTGGAGCACCAGCAGCCCCGGCAAAAAAGTTTATCTCTCAACGCAGGCTAGCAAATCTGTCTGGCAGGGAGATGAATGCCTGCCACATCTATTCATCTCTGCCCCCTGCTTTTATCCCCAGAGCTAGGGTGGGGCTTTGCTAGCAGCGGTGCCTCTTCCTTCCCCAGGATCAGCCCAGAGATTTCCACTGCTCTCCTCTCCTCTGCCTTCTGTGCATCCGCACGTCAGGCACTGGACCCAGCTACTCCTCCTCTCCCTCATCAGTCACCTCCAGACCTGGGAGCTGTTGACTCTCCATCTGAGGGCTGTCGGACGGCCCAGGCTCCACCTCTGTCTCTGTCTCTCTCTGCCAGCTCCATTCCCTCTTCCCCCTCAGAGCTCTCAGGTTGCCCTGATGCTGACCCTGACTCCCATGCCTCCTCGTCATCTGATTTGGCTGCTGAAGGGGCCGGTGGCCAACAGGGCACAATATAAATATGAGGTATCTTTATACTCATGATGTTTTTCATCATACTAATAAAAGGGTTGAGAAATATCACACAACAATTTTAACAACAAATAATGGTTTCAACTGTCCAAAAAGGTTGACAGTTTGGACAGTTGACACTATGATGTCAGTACATGCTAATGAATGTATTAACATGTATTAATGAATTTTTAGCATGTATTAATGAATTAATTTTCTCCATTAGTAAGTGTCTTACCATTTTATGACTTCTTTCAAGTCACTTTCATTCATTCCTTTGATGGCACCATATATTTCAAAATGTTCCTGTAATGTGATTTCAGGCCAAAGTGGGTTTGTCTGTGGACAGTACCCCACAAACCTCATGGAATCATCCTCATTATTATCACCTGAATTAAAGTCTCCCATCAGCACCTGTAGATACACCATTGTTTTCAGATGATGATTCTACTTAATACACCAGGAGCATTTAAAAGTTACTATATGAACACCTTACTGAAATGGTAATAATAGGATATTATTAGCTCAAGATTTCAGTTCTCTTTAACTAGTGTGGTATAATAGTTCAAACAAAGGTCAAAGTTTCAATTTCCACTTTTCCACTGAGCTCCCTGGGTAGATTCTTGTCAGTCTATTCTATAGGATAGCTGTTCTCCATAAACAGTAAGATGAAGGGTGACTGAAGGCATGGGATCTGGAGCTCCTTAGAAGAAAGGATGGTTATAAATGAAATATATAAAAAGAAAAGGCCTGAATCCATCCATCCATCTGGATAGCTCTAATTCTTAATGGGGTTTAGATTTTGGGACATTTCTAAAAAAATGATATATAGGATTACATTCCACAATGTAGCCCTTTACTATCGTTCCCTTCCCTAATTTTGTTGAAGCGCACATTTTTGTAGTCAGGTCATTTTATTTATTCTTGTTCAATTCAAAGTATATCCAAGTATATAATGATCACAAAAAGAGGATTATATGAAGACACATACATGAAAAGCCATCAGTAGGCACATATATATATATGCAGGTCTTGGCATATTCGGGTCTTGTCCCATGTAAGATTCAGAATACCCTGCCAGCACAAAGCCGAAGACACCAGCCTGAAGATGGCGAGTGGGATCTCGTCGAAACGTCGCCAAGGTATTCTCAATCTTACACAGGACAAGACCCGAATACACGAAGACCTACATATCTTTACCTGTGAAAATCTACGAATATATATATATATATATGATTAAAAACAATTACCTGGCCTGAATTTGGTTCAACTTCTCCCACCAGAATATTTATTAGCGTACTTTTTCCAGCTCCATTTGGACCTAGCACTCCCAGTATTTCCCCTAAGGAAAAAAAATACGCAGTTTTTGCTTGGCAAGATTATCCATCTTATTTTTTTTAATGCTGAGTCCATAATAAATAATTTTAACACTGACCTTTTTTTACACAAAGGGATACACGATTAGTTGCCACTTTCTTTATTTTTCTTCCAAGAAGAAAATCACCCTTTTCATCATATTCTTTCTGCAAACAGTGGACTAAAACTGCTGGTTTCTAATGAAAAAAGAATGCAGAGCTACATCCGAGCTAGAATGAATGTACAATGCAAAAACATTACTTTAAATGGACAAAAACTTAGTAACCTGGTTCTTCTCATTTAGAATATAAAAGATACATAGATAAAACATTTCAGATTTGGAGTGGATCACTATCTCCCCTCTCCTACACAATCAATATTGAACAAAAATATTCTTTATTTACGTTGTGTGGGAAACAGGCTTTAATTATGTTTCCCAAGTTGGTTGTGGTTTCTGCCCCTAGGAGGCGTGGTCTGAACAATCATAAGAAAAGCATTCTTATTTCCCAGTTCCTGCTATATATTGTTGTACAGTGGACCACAAAGGAGCTAAAATGAAGAGATCCTGACACAGCAACATACAAAATGTACAGAGACAGGAGAAATGCATTAATGATACTTTGCACAAGAACAGCAACAAACTATTTTTATTTTTGTTGAATGCAGAAAGAAGGGAGTGTTTAGGTGCATGGTGATTGGGGGCGGGGGGGGGAGCCAGGCTGGTTTTAGGTTTCTATAAAATGTAACCAGGCCCAGCCTCATAGGGTGTCAGTTTCTTCATCAGCTGTTTCCAGGCTACCTGAGCAAATTGCCCCCTTTCAATCCTGGTTTGCAATAAGGAGAGAGCGCTATGTGGGGATGGGAAGATTTACCTCCTCACAGCTTTGACAAGTGATCAATTCTTTAACTCTCAGCCTCTCTGCTGTGACATCTTCATCTTCATTCTCATCGTGCGGCACATCCGGAAGTTTCCAGGGCTTGGGCTTCATAGGTGTTCTAAAAACAGTAAAAAGATTCATTCTGTACAATGGCTCTTTGAACAGACAAAAGAAACAGGAAAATGTTCCATGTAATATTTAACAATAAGGTAAGTCAGCTGCAAGAGCCCTCAAATTAGCCTGTCCTTAATCGGAAAAAATTCCCAGGTGTCATCATGTGAGGAACAATTCAATATAACAGGAAGAAAACCTACAGTTGCAAGTCTGCCCCTTTGCTGAAATATCTATCAGGAAAAAGAAAAAAAATTCAGGCCACATACTTTAAAGCAGAGGTCTTCAAACATGACAGCTTTAAGACTTTTGGACCTCAACTCCCAGAATTCCTCCTCCAGTCATGTTAGCTCTGGAATTCTGGGAGTTGAAGTCCACAAGTCTTAAACTTGGCAAGTTTGAAGACCCTTGAATTAAAGTCTAGGAGGCTGTTATATTTAATGAAAGATGATCAATGGAAAAGGTCAGGAGAAACTAGATCTTATGTAAAAATAAATGGTAATGCCCATTAATTCAAATGAAGCTGTAGAACGAATGATGATCAACACAAGGATATTTGCAGATTCACTACCAAACAATTTATAAAACATTGATCAGCAGAAGGCATTCACAAATATATTAGCAAAGGACTGGAAAACTGCATTTAAAAATATTGGGAAATGTTTTTTTAAAGGGATACAGGGGGTCCTCACTTAACAACCACTTGTTCAGGGATTATTCCAATTTGTGATGTAATCTTTATGATTGGTCCTGAGTTCTTCCCACTGTAGATGCCCAGTTGCATGGTTGCCATTTGTATCCTTTTTTCTTGGCTTCTGATAAGCAAAATCAATGGGGATGCCACCAGGTAACAAAATGGTGACCAAGTGATGTTCTTGCTTAACAACCCACAGTGATTCACTTCACGATGGTAACCTGGGGTACTGGGATTGCTGTTGCTAATTCACATCACATCATGTTTTATGATCATGTCACTTAGCGATGGCAAATCTGGTCCTGATGCCATCATCAATTGAGGATTACCTGTATTTTTCAAACAGCCGTTCTGTTATAATCTGGAAGCAACACTAACCTACATATTCTTTATTCTATATCTAAGAATATGTGTTTTCCTTGGAATTATATTTTGGATTTTAATGAACAATCCAAGCTTTAGTGCCAGAAACTGACTATTCTTTCCAGTCCTTTTTTCTTTAATACCAGTTCAATACTATAGTTCAGCTATATGTTTTCTGTTTTCCTTTTGATATTTTTTTAATCAGATGCAAGGGTAAGCACATATAGACTTCTAAGCAGTAAATCGAAATATCAAATAAAGTATGTATGTATGTATGTATGTATGTATGTATGTATTTATTTATTTATTTATTTATTTATTTGGACAAAAAGTTTCTTCAAAAGGTATTTGAAATTTATCATTACCTACTGAAATTTGATACTAGGATATTACATTTTTTTATCAGTGATATACCAACCTGAAAAATGGATCTTTTCTTACCGACTTCCCCCCACACTTCATTTCAAGATAACGCAGAAGAAAGAGCCAAACTACACATTGCAAATATGGCTAATGTGAAAAAAAAAACATGTTAAAACTTCTGTTTTGCAAAAAACAAGAACAATTTGTAAGCAAGTACAATAGAAACAGACAACTGAAAACCGCTGCTTAGAATGCCAGCTGCTTATGATAGGATGTTTTACAAAATAATTCATTGTAGCAGCCAAATACAGGTAGTCCTTAACTTACAACCATTCATTTAGCGACTGTTCAAAATTACAACAGCACTGAAAAAAGTGACACGATCATTTTTCACACTTATAACTATTGCAGCATCCCCATGGTCATGTGATCAAAATCCAGACACTTGTAACTGGCATGTATTTATTATGGTTGTAGTATCCCGGGATCATGTGATTACCTTCTGACAAACAAAGTCAATGGGAAAGCCAGATTGACTTAATGACCATGACACCAAGTTAACAACAGTAGTGATTCAGTTAACAAATGTGGCAAGAAAAGTCATAAAATGAGGGCAAAACTCAGTTAACAACTGTCTTGATTAGCAATGGAGACTTGGGGTTCAATTGTGGTTGTAAGTTGAGGACTACCTGTAATTATGAGATAAAGTATTACATTTTAGTTTTTTTCTTCCCAACAATCTTAGTTACTGCTTTGATTTAGAAAGATTAAATCATTTGGCTTCAGGACATTTGAAGGAATGTCCTCTGGTCCAGATCTGTCAGTACTTTACATTCTTACCCGAAGTGCTGTTATAAATCTTATGCACAAAAGAGAAAGGGTAAGTTTTGGTTTTACAATATATATATTTTTTCATCTGGTCTTTTAATGCTATTGGTTATTGTTTCATCTTTAACATTCTAGCTTTTAAAATTTTATTTATGGTGATATTCTTGTGTGTATTATTTTTCTAAGATGCTGTTTATTATATTTTACCCTAGGCTTCTGTTAAATCAAATGTGCACTTCATAAATAAAAATGCCAGATCCATCAATTACTTATACCACAATTCTACTCTGCCCTAATAAAGCATAAAGTAAAATGATTATAATGATTGAGGTCCATTTTACATTCTATTATTTCACTTTTTAAAATCCATGTCAAAGCTGAATAATAGAATTGTGATGGCATGCGAGAATGACCTTGGGCACAGCCTGAGCAATGCCTGATAAGAGGTAGGTCACTCTACCAATGGGAGGGGGGACATGGCACCCTCCTTTGTTTTCTGAAGACTAAAAAGAGAAGGGGAGAAATAGTTTCAGTCTAGTAAGATTAATTTTAACTCTTTGAGTAGTCCAGACAGGAAACACAATCAAGAGCACCAACACTGTATCTTTAGGAGCCATGGTGGCACAGGGTGCAGTATTGCAGGCTAACTCAGCCCATAGTCTGGAGGTCGATCCTCACAGGCTCAAGGTTGACTCAGCCTTCCATCCTTCCAAGGTGGGTAAAATGTGGACCCAGATTGTTGGGGGCAATATGCTGACTCTGTAAACCACTTAGAGAGGGCTGTAAAGCACTATAAAGTGCTATTGCTATTGCTGTTATAAGGTTACATTAGCAGAATCTTGATTGAAGTTATGTCCCCCCCCCTTCTTGTTAGTCTTTGGAAAATTAGGGAGAGTCCCTTTGGCAATGCTTTTCTCCCACCTGCTGACTGAGTTGCCTCTTATCAGACTGTAGTCTAGACTGCGGCATCCCAAGGTCATTTTCACCTACCATCGCAAGAACTGTTTCATATTTAAGAAACAAAAAATGAAATAAGAGATATTCTGCCCATCTTGAGTAATGCAACTCTGGGCAGCATGCCAGAAACAAATATTCTTCAATAATATTTAAATACAGCACTGGAAAGATCAGTCTGCTGCTTCTATGCTGGCCTTTGAAGTACAACTACTTGTATCAGTAGAGATACAGTTATTGCAGCTTGGGAAAAAAAGCTGAAATTATCGGGGGTTTTTTTTAAATAATTTTTCAGGACCAAACAATAAATAAGAACACAAATTTAAAAGGTGACTGAAAACCCCAGAATTTTTATTAAGAAGGTCTTGAAGAAAACTTCTGTTCCTCCAAGTAGCTCATAAGAGCTCTTCATTCTTTTCCCACCCAAGTCCAAAAGCAACTTAAATTGTCTTCATAATATAACTCATTTTTTCATAATACTTCATTTAACACAATAAAGTTGAATGTATGTGCTTTTTATTCCATGTGTAATCAATGCTCCTGCAAAATCAAACAATACTATTACTTTTGTGGGGGAGGGGGAGTGTTCCTCACAATGGCCAAACCAATTTTTAAACACATCACAGTTTTGCACAAATTATATACAGACTAACCCTAAAGTAAATAACACAATATGTTATTATTTCTAGGTGTAACAAAACAGCTGATGTCTTGGATTTTTTATTTAAAAGGTGCTTACCGCTACAACAGAAATCAACAATCTTTCTGAATGCTTCTCCATCTTGTTATCCAGTTTCCGCACTATCTAACAAAACAATAAATACTTAAAGCCAAGCTCAACAAACTTTAAAAAATGGTACTTAGTATGACTACTGAACTCTATAAACTATCTAGATGTTTTCCCATCTTATTTATTATTTATTTATTTTATTTATTTATTTTATTAGACTTGTATGCCGCCCTCTCTCCCTAAGGACTCAGGGCGGCTCACAATATAAAATACAATACAATAAATTACCTAAAAACAATTAAACAATACAAGCCCAATATTAAATATTAAAACAATTAAAATTATTTTAAAAGAAGAGACCACCCCCACCTTTGTTCAGTCCAGGCCAGCCTGCTGAAATAACCAGGTCTTCAGGTCACGGCGGAAGGAGCGGAGATCAGGGGCCAAACGAAGGTCCAAGGGGAATTGATTCCAAGGGTGGGTGCTCCCACAGAGAAGGCCCTACCCCTGGGCACCGCCAGCCGACAATGTCTGGCTGATGGTATCCCAAGGAGGCCCTGCCTGTGGGAGCATACAGGGCGATCGGAATGTGATGCCGGCAGGAGACGTTCCCGCAAGTACCTCGGACCCAAGCCATGTAGGACTTTATATGTTGTCACTAATACCTTGAATCTCACCCGGAAGGCAACTGGCAACCAATGCAGGTCGCGCAGGAGGGGTGTAACATGCGAGTATCGGGGCACTCCCATTCCAACCTGCGCGGCCGCATTCTGTACCAGCTGCAACCTCCGGGTGGTCCGCAAGGGCAGTCCCATGTAGAGCATTGCAGTAGTCGATTCGGGAAGTGACAAGTGCATGTGTGACTGTCCGTAGGGCATCTCGGCTCAGGTATGGGCGCAGCTGGCGAACCAGATGCACCTGGGTGAATGCCCCCCTGGACACAGCTCCCACCTGCTCCTCCAAACTGAGGGGATCTTGAGGGGATTCCAGATAAACAAGGTAATACTCTTATTTTTAATTCTTCTAATATTTTTCACAGGACACTGTTAGTTTATTCAGATGCTTCTCCAAGGAGTGACAAAAATTTCTTTCCCAAATATAGATTGTTCCAAAATATACACATAATTAGGTTATTTTTGTCTAGATTTATCTGACTCATTCTATGTATCAGTTCTAAAACACATTCATGTATTAAAAAATACAGGTAGTTCTTGACTTACAACTGTTCATTCAGTGACCATTTGGAGTTAACAACAGCATTAAAAAAATGGGTTATGACAGTTTTTCACACTTGCAACCATTGAAGTATCTGAAACGTCACGTAATCAAAATTCAGATGCTTGGTAACTGACTCATATTTATGTCCTGAGGTCCTGTGATCCACTTTTGCAATCTTCTGAGATGGGAAAGCCAGATTCACTTAACAACTAATATAAGTGTTACTAACTTAAAACTGCAGTGATTCACTTAACAACTTTGGCAGGAAAGGATATAAAATGGAACAAAATTCACTTAACAAATATCTTACTTAGCAACAAAAATTTTGGGCTCAGTTGCGGTCATAAGTCAAGAACTACCTGTATAAACATGCCTTATTCTTTCCAAAATCAGTAGAATTTACAATCACAGTTGAATCCACTAGACTAGGAATAACTTATAATAGTTTTATAAACTATTCTCTGTTATCAATAGTAGTATCAAGATTAATCAATCTTTCTTTTATCGTAAGAAGTGATGACAATAACAAAATGACAGGAAGTGAACCTAAATTCAGGAAGTATCCAGGACATTCAAATGAGAGGGTCCCCCTGTTGTATACTATCTGATTTGGTTCTAATAAATCAGTAAAAGCATTATGGTGGCAATTCATATTAATTGAAATGGAATGATGCTAAATGTAGTATCCAAATTATATGTTGAAAGAATCTTCTTCAGATCTTCAGCCTAAAGATTATTTTCTCGTGTCTTAATTCTCAGCTTATAAGGAGCACATCATAACCTTATTTAAAATAAAAGATGGAAGCAATTTAACCCTCTAGTGAAATGACTTTTGTTATCCAAATGCTTTACATACTGTCAATATCTAAAAAACATAAATATGATTAAAATGAAGGCAGAATCATTCTTTTAAATATTTTGTTCTCACCTCCCCTGCATTGTAACTTACTGTCTTTCTTAACATACACGATCTCCAATTTTATGTTTATACAGTATTTGTCTTAAGTGAACAATACACATATATATGCATATAATTTTATAAACATACCAGTATGTATCTCTACATATAGTAATTTAATTTATGTCAATTTATTGTCCTAGCACGTGCCAGAAATAAATTTACTATTTTAATTCCTTAAAAAACCTACCTTTATAAAAGAAATGAGACACCCAATGAGAGGATAGATGGGAACAAAAATAGAAAAACAAACATGAAGAACAGCAGCTGTTGTATAATACCACATAAAGAAGGCCACTTCGATGACAACGGAACAAACTAAAGCAGCCTGAAAGAGAAAAGAAAATTTAAAATATTAATTTATGTTATTTTTATCCAGTGGCATTCCATGTCCCTGGCAAATGGCATCAAATACATGGTAGAAAGACATTGTAGCTAACATATAATGGATTCTCAGAGTGGCAGGGTTAGCCCTAGCCCTTTGGCAGGTTCAAGACTTAATAATTTAGTAAATTAAAGAAAGTGGAGAATAATATTAAACAGCCTGGAGGGAGGGAGGACAAGCTAATCTGAAGCAGCAGATTATCTGAATCCTTTTCTGTGTGGGTTCAAGATGAGTTATACTACTGAGATACAGTTATGGCTGATCTTTGAAGGGCTTGAAATGGGGTGGTGTGTCCATCCTGGATTTTTTTGGTGGCTTTCAATACTATTGACCATGACTTACTTATGGACTGTCTTAGGGGCTTGAGCTGCAGAGCTTCTCTTTCCTCTGTGGTCAGTTCCTGTTTGTATTCATAGGGATGGAGGGAGAGAAGCCACAGAGTGAGATTATTCAGTGGCATGGGCTATAGCATACTGATGATCCTCAGCTGTACACCTTCACTGAGGCAGGACAAAATGGTGCCACCCGGGTGCTCACTCAGTTCTTGGAGGCTGTAAAGTTTTGATGGGGAAGAACCGGTTGCAATTCAACTCTAACAAGAACAAAATAGTTCTGGGCTTTTTAGATCCTTCTGGATCTGGACAGTTATCATCTTTAAATCTCAAAAGGGTAGCACTCCTCTGTAGAGTTTGTGCACAATTTGAAAACCCCTGGCTGGATCTAGGAGGTGTGTGTTCTCTGTAAAAAATACCTCTTCTTTGGAACAGCCTTCACTCCAAGATCTGGAAGCCCCTTTTCTCTTGGCTTTCCAGAAGACTTGTGAACACCTGTTCTTCCCCCAGGCAATGGGCCAAGATAGAAATTTAAACCAGCATATGTATAATAGGGTTGTTATGATGTCCTGGCTGGAGTGTGTCATTTTTAAAAAGTGTTGTGGGATTCTGTTTCTTTTTTATTTGTCATATATCTATAGTGGCTTGTTTATTGCTAGCCACCAGGGTTATACCGTGTAAGAATTTTGGGTCATGCAAACAACAAATAAGTTTAACTTACCACTGAAAAAATAAATGACCAAAATTCTTTGGTATTTTGTATGTATTAAAGCTGAAGGAGACAATATAATTAAACATAACAACGGATGGTACGTAGCCAATAAGGCAAAAAACCTGCAGGTGAAAAGAAAATTCTTAGTTGTTTTTTTAAGATTAGGGATAAATCAAGTAGTACATAAGCCTAAAGAAATTTTCTAACAGATAAGCTATGAGGCCGCTTAATTCCTGCTCTTTTTCTTCTGTTCTGTTTCATATAGATTCAGCTGTCCTATTGTTCAAACTGAAGCTGATATTCAAACAGCCACCAAATGAGGAGAGAGGATTCACTGGAAAAGCCCCTGATGCTGGGAAAGATTAAAGAGGAAAGGAGAAGGGGTGGCAGAGGATTAAAGAGTTAGACAGTGTCACTGATGCAACAAACATGAATTTGAGCAAACTCCAGGAGAAGAGTGGAAGACAGGAGGGCCTGGCGTGCTGGGTCCACGGAGTCACGAAGAGTCAGACACAACTTAGTGGCGAAAACAAAATTATTTAAAACTCTTCTTGCAGTCACTGATGAAAATACATATTTGTGTAACACTTTCTGTAGGAGGATCTGTAGAGTGCTTAGTATACTCCGAGCTTGATTGTTTGCTTGCACAGTCCGGAAACAATCAAGCTAAGAGAGCACCACGGATTCCACAGTTCAACCCTGAGCCCAGATTGTCTCCTGTACTGGAACACAGGATTCTGTTATTAATTAAAATGGCTGGAAAGTAATAATGCATTAAAGTAATAATGCAACACTAACAAAGAATGAGGATGTGAAAGAAACATATCTAGCAACAATGCTGAGTTTTCACTACATAAAAATGTATCTTGCATAAAGAACCTCCATATGTCTGCAATATTATAACCCATTTCCAAATGAAGAAAAATTTTAAGTTATGCTTCCATTGTTTCTTTAGCTACAACATGAGATCCTGGCTTAGATTTGGCATACTAGTACATGAATAAAATGAGCCATTCTAATAAATCAATTAAACATTCTTATCACACAAAGCAATAATGAATCACTCTTATTTTTTTAGAAAATGAATTTTGGAAAAGCATTTGTTTGGAATTTTGCTTCTTAAGATAAACCAGTACAGGCTAACTGATACCATGGTTTTCAATTTTGAAAAAAAAAATATTTTATTCACTTTTGTGGAGATAAATGTATTCACAATAAAATGAAAAATAATAGGAAATATTGTAAAATAGAACTTACCACAGCAAGAAACTTTTCAGGAAAAAAATAAACTCCATGATGAAATACAAATAAACTTCCTACCATAAGAAGAAGAATTATATAAAATAATGGGATATCTATTAGTGCCTGTCCGCACCAATAAGCAGAAGGATAAAGTCCAGAGATTTTAAGTTGGGTGTAAGCTCTGGTCTGCAAAATAAATAATAGATAGGTCAATAGGTAGGTAGATCTCATCATTCATCCTGATTTTGCTCTTTCTGTTTGTAGCTGATATGTTAATATAAAACGTATCTACATGCTATACATGGTGCATTTTTGAAATAGAGTACTGAACCATTATATAATCCTAATGCTGGAAGAATATTAAAGTTTATTAAATGTAATCAACTAAAACATTAAGTTATTGCTGAAAAACGGACAAAACATTGAGACATGAATAAAACTGGATCCAAAAACAATTCATTAAGTTTAAAAAATAAACTTAAGTACATCTTAAAAGACTGGAAAAAAATTACAAGAGCAAAGACAGATACAATAGTACATACTAGAAGTGCTAGTAATTACATAGTGCATTAGACTCCTTGGAGTGATTAGCAATTATACAGTAGTTAGGATAGTGATTAAATCTAAATATAGCTATAAGAGTCAGCCAAAATATAGCAAAACTTCTCCTAATGGTGCTTCTTCAAATTTTATCATGTCCATAGTATAGATGTGAATAATTTTGATACAAATTTCACTGGGAGTCAATTTGCACATTGCTTTCCCATTAGACTTTGCAATGGCACTGATATGTACATTTCCATTTTTCTGGAAGTTTAAAAAGTTATGACCCATTGCCTGTTTAGCTTCTCCCTTCTAAATTGCACTCTGACTTGGCTCAATTGTTACACAGCCCCAATAGGCCATGTCATGTGAGGTTTTCTCTAACCCTAACCCTAACCACATGGTCTTCGGGTTATGATGGCAAACTGGGATTACCATTGCTGACTGATGTGGTCTTGTGACGCTTCACTTTACAATCACATCGCTCAGCAATGTAAATTCTGGTTCCAATTGCTGTTGCAACCTGAGAACTACCCCATAACATGAAATCAGTTAAAATGTCTTAAGTTATTCCATCTCCTTTAATGGTAATTGAGATGTGATATGTAGAAGAAAATGATTATGGACTCAATCAAATATTTCTGTTGCTTCAGGAAAATATTCTAACTGTGGCATATAAATCACACAGGTTGTATCACTAAGATTTTGACATTTAACAGAATCATGGGACTGTAAGGGATCTCGAAAGTCTTCTAATCCAACTCCCTCCTAGGGCAGATCAACTCAGACAAATGGCCATCCAACTTTTATTTCAGAATCTCCAGAGATGAAGTGAGATGATTCCAGGAGACAAGTTGTTCCACTATTTAATAGTTCTCACAATCAGGAAATTGAACCTGGATCATCTTTGTAAAACTTCCAACCACTGGGATTCATCCTAATTGTGGGCACTGCAGAAAATGAATTCATACCCTCTTCCCATACCTGACTGGTTTTCAGGTATCGGAAGACTGCTATCGTATCTCCCTTTAGCCCTCTCTTCCTAAGGCTGAACTTGTTTTAACCTTCATAGGATACTATTTCCAAGTCCAATGATCTTTGTTGCCTTTCTCTTATCGTTTCCATTTCTCAGCATTCTTCTTGTATTATGGCACCCCAAACTGGATTCAATATGCCGGATGAGGTCTGTCCAGGGCAGCTTTCAAGCAAAACTTTACTTCCTGTGAAATTGACATACGTCTATTGATGCAGATCAAGATTGCATTGGCTTCTTTGACAGCAACAACACACTGTTGACCCATGTTCATTCGGTTGTCTATCAGGACACCCAAGTTTTTTGTTTAAATACTATTGTTGATCCAGGTCCCATCTACACTGTACCTATATATGTATAGAACTCTATATTGCTTGCAATTTTGTTGGAAAAGAGCCAATGTTCAAGACTATCAAGATCCTTTTGACATTGAGCCTGTTTTCTGAAGTGTTAGCAAACTTTTCCATCCCCACAAGCTTCACATCATCTATAAAACTGCTGAGCATCCTCTTTATCCTTTTTTTAAAAATGTTGATAAATACTGTGCCAGGACAGAATCGTGATGCATATTTCTTTTCATGGAGACATACTGGTACATTAATTGGGGACCATAAATTGGCTATGATTATTCAACAATCCATTTGGGAGTGGCAACATCACACTGTTCTATTTAATCAACATAAAACTTGTTTTTAACACAGCCATACTGATTTCTAATAATCACTTTCTTCCGAATACACTTATTACCTTGTGGTTTTCTGCATTCTCCATGGCAAAATATGATGGCATTCCAGTGACAAGAACTCCTAGTAAGACAGCTTCAAAATACAGCACAAGAGTGAAAACTGTGTCAGTGATTTCCTACGAATAAGAGATTTTCTTGTAAGAAAATTATTGTTTTAAAAAATACCTTGAAATCTAACAAAGACTAAACGTATGGCCTGCTTATTTTCTATGCTATAGATCATGCCTCATTAACTGCATTTTGTTTCAAGTGTCTCCTATTAAATAATCCTAAAGTACCAACTAATCCCAATCTGTAATTAATTTGTATTAATACATCAAAAAATAGGCAGAATTCTAAGAACTTTAAATAACATGTTTAAGTCCCAAAATTTATGGATACAATTTTCCTTTCTAATGTATCACCTGATACTGACAAAAATGAATCCACATTACATTTCAAAACTGCTCTGCAACCATTTCTAGCCACTATCACAAGCCTTAGTAGTTTTTTTCTTTTATATTATCCCTTCCTATAATTGATAAATTTCAAGACACCTGTACATTCTGTATAATATTAGAACCAGGTTATGCCTACATTAGAATGCAGATAATTTTTTATCATGCCATAGAGGTATGAGTTATATTGTGCTATGAGCTAACTATGCAATGTATTTGTTTCCAGCATTCTTTCAAATCATAAAGCAGGGAAAATGAAGAGCATTACATGCATGACAGCACTAAAATCATTTTGAGACAAGACTCTCATAGCTTGGTAGTTCTTCAAATTATTACCAGAATGGTGGAGGCACAGCTTATAACCAGTTGAGATGTGTATGTCAAGAGCATTTTAAATTAGATCAGTTACCGTAACAATATGTTACGTACAATTGGCAAAGTACACTTTCTTGAAAGTATATGTGGAGACTTTCCAATTTTCATTTTTCAGGGAATCTCTGGCATCAAGTGGGATTTCCCAGCTTAGAAATTTCTCCAGCATACATACATGAAAATGATTCTGAAAATTTGTACTATGTAAATGGTAAAACTAGAGCAATCAAAGCTTGAAAATATATGTACAAATGCCAAAGTTAATGTAAAAAAATACTTAGTGAGTAACATCAATCAATTGAAACTAGACTAAAATACTGGAAAGAATGGCCAAAATCTTTTAATTCTTAATATATAACATCATTATATATGCATATTATATATGCATATTATATGCAGAATTTACAATATCAGCATTTGGACTTTCATATTCACTTACTTGAAAGAAAGGGTTACTCCAAACTTGGATCTTTTCAGTTATGTTTGAACTGTATAGATAGAAGTTGCTAATAATATTCATCATAACAGGTAAAGAATGTATCATGGTACGATTAAAAGCAGCTGTAAAGATATAACTCTGCAATAACAAAGATAAAAATTAAACTTGCTATATTTATGAGAATACATCTGGGTATAATGCAACAATTAATAAATATCTCATTACAAAAAAGGAACTAAAATGGACTTTTTGAAGCATAAAATGATGCAATATGGTATTCATGCTATTTAAAATATAAATCAATGATATCATTAAAACAGATATAAATTTCTTTATGATTTGATCACAAGATATTTCTGCATCTCTGCTGAATTCTCAGTGGTATTGTCAAATAGTTTCCTAGTTTTGGGTGATTATCTTGAAACCCACCCTCCCTCCCTTCCTTCCTTTCTTTTTCTATCTCTCTCTCTCCTCTTTCATTAATTGATATGCCTCCCACTTCACTGTTGAAGTGATTCTATGTGGCTTAAAAATGATAACAAGGCAGTATCATTAAAATTAAGAAAGGTTAAATAGAGACTAAAGACCAAAAGAACAAATAACGGGGTGGGCACCTTCTCTGCAGCCTGTCAGCATAGAGCACCCCCATCAGGCCCTCTGATCTAATCACTGAAATCTATACATTAGTAATGATTCACATGCAGTTAGATGGAGAAGTTATTTCTGGCACACATGATTGAACAGACTAATTAATACACTTCTATGAGCCTCCTTAGCAATCTGTAAGAACTGTATATGTTTTATTTGCAGTTTTCTTTAACAGCCAACATATTTTGTGGACAGAAAGGTGCTGAATAGCATCTTGATATAGAAGAACAGGCAGAGGCAGGGGATGAAGGTAAGCGAGTCAGCAGTCTAGAGTCATTACTATTCCCACAAATGGTCTAAGTTCAACCACTCTTGAACCTCTCTTCAATTCCACTGACCCTTATCTAGGGTCAATCCTTGGCATTGAATAGTTTTTTATCAGATTTTCATGTATAGGCTTGAGCAATGAATCGTAACTGCAACTTAAGGTATGGTCCTGATTCTTCACACCTGACAGTTCATGAATAAATCTTAATTTGCTGAGAATAAAATGGAGAGAATAAAAATGTCTTCATCTGAAGGTGTTGAGGATAAAGAAAACCTGTCAAAATATGCATCAAAGAAATCTTCCCTAAAGAATATTCATTCTATTGCATAGCAGCTGCTACCAAATGCAAGAAAAATATCTGCTACTTTATGTGTTACACTAGACCAGGGGTGGGCAAACTTTTTGACTCGAGGGCCACAATGGGTTCTTAAACTGGACCGGAGGGCCGGAACAAAAGCATGGATGGAGTGTTTGTGTGAACTGATATAAATTCAAAGTTAGATTACTTCACGTAGCCTTCTGGGAGAGCAAGAGAACCCTCCGCTCTTTCGGCTCCGCGAGCCGGATAGAACAGCCGAACGGGCCGAATCTGGCCCCTGGGCCGTAGTTTGCCCACGGCTGCACTAGACACAAAACTACATGAGCCCCCACTGGATCAAGCATTTTGTTCCGACAGAGGCTAATAATTGGGCTCTGTGATATCTTCAAATAGGATTTAAATCCAAGAGCTTTCCCCTGTCTCCCCTCTGGCATTAAGAAATGTGCTGCCTCTGTTTCTGGAGGTAATGCTGTGGCCCTATTGTGGTAGCAAAGGCTGCCCTATGAGTTGCATCACAAAAAAAGAAAATAGGTCTTTTAGATTGATGGTTTCTGGACTGCTTTTTGGGGGGGGATGAGGAATGAATTGGGCCAACTGTTTTCATGTTTCATACCTGTTTTCCTGTTTCTTACTTAAGAAATCCTGTTGGATTTTTTTGTTTGATTTGAATGGATTATATTGGATTTATAACCGCAGGTGTACATTATGTATTATTATCTCTGAGAGAGATGGGTGATTAAGAAATATGAAAGACAAATAAATAAAATTATTATTTTTGTTGTTGTATAGTTTTATTTATTCCTGGGTTACATTTTTATAAGCAAGTCAAGGTGGCAAACCTACCGAACACTCCCTCCTCCAATTTTCCTGTCACCAACCTTGTGAGGTGGGTTGGGCTGAGAGATTGATTGGCCCAGTCACCAACCGGCATTTGTGCCTAAGGCAGGACTAGTAATCACCGTCTCCTGGCTTGCAGGCCAGCACCCTAACCATTGTATCAAAGTGGCTCCTTTCTTGATGTTAAACCTCTGTGTCCCACCAGAGTTGTTGTCCTAAGATGGGAAACTATATATATTGTTTGTTTATATGTATAAATAATTATTTTTTATTATTTTAACCTTCCCCTATGTTTTATGTTACTTTAAAACAGCACTTCACATTTAAGACAGACAGGCAACATTTTAGTGGCCTGGAGGTTACATTTCATATTTTAGGGACAGGCAAAGGATCAGTAAGAATGGGAGAGGCAAAATCAGCAGAGGCACACCATTCATATACACAAGGCTAGAATTTCATGCCCTGTTCCCCACTGGGAACTGGGCAATTGCAGTCACAGTGATTTCTGGGTGTCCCAAATGAGCACCAAATATTATTTAAAATAAATACTAAAAATATTCATTTTATGGATATGTATACATTTTATTCCCTTGTAGAACTGAAGCGTCCAAAGGCAATTCACCATTGAGAAATTTATTAACCTGAGATAGTTCTGTCCCTAGCAAATTTGATACATTTGTTTTCAGATCATATTGTACGATTACATATAATTGCACACACGTTTTATTAAATTCCTGTATAGTCAAAGAAAATTATTATCTCTTCTTACCTTGTCTACTTTACGTACATTTAATGCTGCACTATGTGGGGCAAACGACACATATCCACTGTTGTTTAATGCTGTACTGTGGAAATCTGCTGATTCATAATCACCATCACTGAGAACCTCTGTCAGTATATTCTGGTTTCTAAGAGCACTAATTAAGTCATCTATGTTTGACCCTAGATTTTAAAAAAAGGAGAACATGGCATAAAAATATCACCACTATTCCATACATTCAGAGCAATTAAGTATATAAAATTTAACCACAGTTAATTCTTAAAAGAGATTCACGTTCAATGTAAGAATATCTGGAAAGCGGGATGACAATATTAAAAAAAAAGTGGGTCCTTTTCAATTCTAGAGTGTCTTGGGAAATAGCATTTGAGTGGGGTGGACCAGAATGACAAAAGCAGAATTGCAGCATCATGAAACACCCGCACACCTTTTATAACACAAAGGGAAAGAGTTTATGATACAACCTTGCTTTTGTTCCTGAAGATGCACACAAAGTTAGGCTCCCCATTGGTCATCTGTTAGTTTGAAACCTACATGCAAATATGCATCTGAACCTTTTAATTCACAGCGCCCTTATCCATAGTTGGTCTATATGAACTTTAATTCATTATTCATGACAGTCCACTTTGCATATCCATTCTTTTCAGTACAGGTGTTGTGCCTGGTCTGCCATTTTGCTCTGCAGAAATATGGATGTAGCTTCGAGTCAATTTTTCAGTAACCCCAGCACTATGCAGTGTTTCTAGCATGTAAAACAAGCTGCTTCTTCCAGAATGAAAACGAAGAAGTCTACCATGTGATGACCCAAGGCATGGCACTGAGGCAACATAGCCAGCTGAAAGTTCAAACTCCCCCTTTAATGGTCCAAATTTCCCCTCAAACACTCCCACATTCTTGGCAAGTCCCAGAGCAAAGCGCACAAACACAAGCACAGCAGCCTCCGGCTGCACCCAGTCTAGCAAAACAAAGGAACAGGGAAAGGAGTCCAGAAAACAAGAAACAAATGAGTCCACAAAGTCAGGAACAAGGTAATGAGTTCACAAAGTCAGGAAGAAGCAAGCAGTCCTGCAAACTCCAAATGTCTGTACCAGCACACCAAATTCTACCAATCTGTGCCCCTCCCCACAGAGTCTCCTTAAGTCTCAGTCCCCAGGTGTGCCTTGTGAAAGGGGAGGGGCACTCTCCTCCCGAGTCGTGTCAGCCTGCACTGTTCCCACCTTCTCTCCACTCTCCGTACTCGAGGATGAGGGGGTTGTCCTTGCTCATCGCCTGAGCTCTGTCTCTCATGTTCACTACTTAGTCTCTCTTGGTCATCCTGTACCAGTTCCTCCCTACCTACAAGCCATCCCAATCCTAAAAGACCATGGCCTGCCTTGGCCTGCTCCTCCCCACATTCCTCCGAAGCCAACAAAGCTTCCCCCTTGATTTCTGTCAGCTCCAGTTCTGGCTCTCTTCCTCTGCAGATTCAGGCTCTGATGGGGGCATTATACTGTAATTTCTCAGCAATCTGCAATATTCTTTAAAATGCTAAATAAAGATGGAGTGCTGTTAATTTCAACTGTGGAATTAGGAACCCCAGGCCTTCTTTATTTTATTTTGTAATCTTTGCTTTTTATTGCTATTTATTTTAATTTTATTTTTATTATTATAAATACAGTGTTACTTTGGTATTCATCATTATTTGGTTCCGGGAAGTACTATGATTACCAAAAACAATGAGTACCAAACAAAATTTTCCCAAAAGAAATAATGTAGTGAGTTACCATGCAGTCGGAATTGACAAATTTTAGGTTGTGCATTCAGTACCGAACAAATGGTAAGTACCAGGACAAAATGTTCACATCAAAATGCATTAAGTACCAAATCTGATGAGTTTCAAAGCAGTTAAATACGAAGGTACCACTGTACTGTATTTTATTTTGAAAATTGTTTCTTTAATTCTTTTTATTTCTTATTCTTTATTTGAAACGAAACCTGAATGAGTGAACCTAAGATCTAAAGTGGCTACCATACAATTATTTCTTTTCTATGATTTTTTGGAGAATCTCTGTCATCTTTTCAATCATTTTCCAGCTCTTAAACACCCCACAACCCTAAGATATTGTATCATTACAGGTAATCCTTGCTCACTGATTGCCTCAGTCAGCAACCATTCAAAGTTACAACAGTGCTAAAATAGTTCATGACTGGTTCTCCAACTTGCAATCTTCACAGTCTTGTGATTGTGGGGAAGCTGGCAGGAAGTTACAAATCATCCTTACATGATGTTGCACTTAACAATCCACAGTGATTTGCTTAACAATTCCGGCACAACAGAAGTAAGTCTGGCACAGTCACGTGATGTTTCACTTCACTACCACATCAGTTAGCAATGGAGTTTCCAGTTCCAATTTTGTGTTTTGCTTTGAAAAGCTAGGATATGATCCTTTGGAACAAGAAAGTCCAACTTTAGTGGATTTTATACATATGAAATGAAGAAGTGGAAATGCCAGGAATTGAAATAAAACCAATCAGTACATGACATTTAAAATGTAGTTCTTAAATTTCTTACCAGTGGAGTTTTGAATGAGAAGACTGGTTTTGTACTTGTCATATGTTTCGTTGGTCTTAAGAAAATATAAATTTGGAGACAGCTGTATAGGGACTACAGCTTTTTTGAAATAGTGATGTACAACAAACATAAAAATTTGAATAACAAGAAACACTGTAAATAACAAAAATCTGAAAGAAAAGAAAAAAACAGGCATAATGCCAGCCTTGCTTTCATAGTGGTCCATTTAAGAACTAGATCAGAGTTGGGCAGACTTGTCTACAGAATTCATTACATTACATTTCATTACAGTCCAACAATGACTAAAAGTATCTTGAGATATTGAGAGCTGTAATTAAACGGTTTAGAATATAAACTTTCCTATAATACACACCAGTTATAAGCTTGTAAATACTTTTAAAATTCTCAGTATACAATGAAATGCAGCAAGTATATAGAAAAATGATTTTTAACAATTACTGCTAGAGTGAGACATTAATTAACCAATCAGATTGAGCTATGCCAACATTTCTATCTTCCCTTAGAGAGAAGGAAAAAAGCTTGTAAGACTAGCATGTAAAGTGTTTGCATCCAGTGTTGTTATCAGTCAGTTGTTGCTGCAGCTATCAATTTTAGGAATCATCATACTTATCTGAAAAAAGAATATTGGCAGTAAAATGTAAAAATTTAAAGTGTCAATTTAACAGTATGCAAATTGACTTTGGTTGGTATATAAGTCTAAGGGCTATTGCTATTGCTAGAGAAATAATTTCCGATGAAACACTGCAAGAAATCATAATAGCTGCCAGTGGGTACATTTGGAACAACTGTTGTCATTTCAGTCTCCTCTTGCCATCAGGTTCCTTGAACTGCTGTCAACAAGCCTTGCCTCTGGAATGATGCTGCTGTGCTTCAAAAAGGGCCTCACCCGTTACTCACCCATTTTGAAACTAGCCCAGGGTAGTTGAAAGTGACCATATATAATCCTTGCTTTTGATTGTTTCTACTCTAACAGCAATATCCTGCTTTTAAATCAGATTAATTCAAAGTTGAGATACTTACACCACTGTCACTGACTTAATTTCACGTTTTAAGTTCAGAAAATGAACCTTTGCCATAGTGGTGACTTGTTTTTTCCAGAGAGACTTTCTGTTCACCACACAAGATTTTACTTCAGAGAGCATTAGTAGGCTTTGCTCTAATTCATCAGTAGATTTTGTATCCATTTCTTCTTCTACATTTTCTGAATTGAATACACTAAAATCTAAGAAAGAGAAAAGAACAGCTTGTGCAGCTTAAATTTTACTTCCAAGTAAATCAGGTGTATATGTGTGTGGATATATAAAGGTAGTCCTCGACTTACAACCAGTGGTGGGATTCAGCCAGTTTGCACCACTTTGAGAATTGTTAACTTTCTGAGCAGTTTGGTGAACTGGTTGTTGGAAGAAATCATTAGGTCAGAGAACCGGTTGTTAAATTATTTGAATCCAACCACTGCTTACAACCATTCATTTAGTGAGCATTTGAAGTTGCAATGCCACTGAAAAAAGCGATTCATGACTGTTTTTCCACACTTACAACCATTGCAGCATGGTTATGTGATCAAAATTCAGACATTTGGCAAATGATTCGTATTTACGATGGTTGCAGTGTCCTGGGGTCATGCAATCACCTTTTATGACAGTCTGAAAAGCAAAATAAATGGGGAAGGCAGATTCACTTAGCAACCATGTTATTAACTGCAGTGATTCACTTAACAACTGTGGCAAGAAAGGTCGTAAAATGGTGCAAAACTCAGCATCTGTCTTGCTTAACAGCAGAAATGTTAGGCTCAGTTGTGGTCATACGTTGAGGACTAACTGTTCAAGTAATTTGAAGGAACCAGTGAAGCTTCCATCCCCAAAATGTTATTGCCCAACCCAATTCATTAAAAAATGGGTTGGACAATGACATTATACTATTATACTATTCTATAAGCTGAAATGTAATTGAATAATGAAAAATTACTAATGAAACAGTATTCATGATATTGTATTTAAAGCACAGTATAGGAAGTTAGGCAGTTTTCCCCCGCCCCTTTACCTGCTTGATCAATCTCTGCTTCAGCTTCCAACTTGAGGAAAACATCCTCCAAGGTTGTCATGGAAACACCATAAGAAATAACACCCAAATGAGCATGGGTATCTAGATCAGCAAATAGCGCTATAAGAAAAAGTAGCAGTGGAGGTCTTAGTAATAAATTTGTAAATGCAATCATATTTTTCTGCATATTTCCTTTTTTACAGTTGCTCAATGAACGGTCTTCTAATTTCCCCAAAACTTTATTCCAAAAGCAGGAAAACGATAATACTTAGATACTAGATGTATCTGGGGTTAACTGTTCTCTATTAAAGTAACTATCAACTAACTCTCTGTATATTAATATTATAGTCTTTGAGCTCAAGTGCAATTAGCAACATAAGTCTTCCACTTTTCTCTACAATTTATTAGAGGAAAAAGTTATACCTGAAAATTTGTCCATATCTTTAAATGGTAATGCATATATCAGCTGTTCTTCATTCTGTTTTAGCAAACTTGATCCAGGGATGTGCTGCCTGATGACAGATGCTGTAGCTTCTGTGTTACAATACCTGTCTATATGCATGCTAAGAAACACATACAGACATCATTGTTTTGCAAAGGGATGCACAATATTCATTATAGGAATAAGAAGAATTACTCCTATGCTGCTGCCTAATTGAAAATATATCTGTATTTTCATAATCCAGTTCATGAAGGATATTCATAAATAGTATTTATTAATTACCATCCTAAGGGTGCTTACAATATGAATTAGTAAAGTTTAATAAATTTCAGCAAAATCTAAACCCTTTTAAATAATGACTATCAAACAACACAAACAGTTCAAAAATTTTAAACAGAAAGGTCAAATATAGTCCTAGAAAGGTCAAATATAGTTTAAAACTGCTTTAAAAGACACCAGACAAAAGTCAGGAATATACAGATAGTCCTCAACTTACAACCATTCATTTAGTGACCATTTGAAGCTCCAATGGCACTGAAAAAAGTGACTTATGACCATTTTTCACTCTTACAGCCATTACAACAGCCCCATGGTCATGTAATCAAAATTTGAACACTTGGCAACTGGTTCATGTTTATGATGAACACAATGTCCCAGGATCTTCTGACAAGCAAAGTCAATGGGGAAGCCAGATTCATTTAACAGCTGTGTTACTAACTTAAAAACTGCAGTGATTCACTTAACAACTGTGACACAAAAGGTTGCAAAGTGGGGGAAAACTCACTTAACTATCTCATATAGCAATGGAAATGTTGAGCTCAGTTGTGGCCATAATTTGAGGACTACTTGTAATGGGTTCTTCACCAAGAGGTTTAAGCAATAATGGAGGAACAGGTAAATAAAGCTTACTTGCTGTTTCACTGGTACATTAATGCAAGCATAAGCAGTCCTTCAGATAATAACTGGACTCTAATTGTTTAAAGATCAATGTTTAAGTACTCTGAATTGAAATTTAAAACTGAACTAGCAACTGACAATAGGATAGACATTACAGATGAGCAGTCTAGTCCTAACAAAAACTTGAATAGCTATATTCCATACTAGCTGAAGTTCTCAAGTAATTTTCAGTGACAGCTTCAAGCCAAGCATGGTAACAATGTTAATCATACAATCCAATTCATATTACAATCACCTAACAATGAAAGAATTTCTATTTCAAAGTTATTGCAATGTGTTTAAAGAGCGGAAATATTGAAGTGGTTGTACCTCAAACGATAGCCAATTCCCCATTTTGTCTTAAGGAAAAGGGAAGATCCAAGACATTTCAGCATTCCTTGAGAAATTACAGCTTTCCGATCTAGAAGTAGGCCAGAAGGGATCTTTATCATAAATAGATAAAGCTTATATGGTAGCAACCAAAAGTATCTTATTTATATTATGGATAATATATATCTAACCTAACAGGCATCTAATTGAACATGCCTGCAAGAATGTCTGCTTCATCCATGAAATGGGTACTGAACACTGTCACGTGGTTGGCTTTTCTGTTTTTCAAGAGGTTCCAAACTGTATGTCGGGAGCATGGATCCATACCAGCAGTCGGCTCATCCAAGAGTAACACCTAAACAACAGCCAAGGAAAACAATAGATCAAACTAAGTATCCATTTTACAAATACGAATGCTGCATGGCACCAAAACTGTAGGGAAAACAAAATCTTCTAAATGGCGTGAGGAAGGTGGAGAGAAGTCCCATAAGGCCCCATGATGGGCAGAGTAACTGAAAAAAAAAAGTTTGCTGAGTACTGAAAGGAAAGGGGAAGGAGGCTGAATTATAGTTAATCCTTGTTTAATAATGGCAACTGGGACCAAAATTTGTCTGCTTCTATATGCTGAGAAAGTCCTTTTCTGGAACCTCAGTTCACTGTGTAGGTACTATAATCGTGAGTTGTTTTCTGCTTGAATACAGTACTTATTTCTATTGGTCAGCTGTAATTTTGAATTAAGGTTTTTTGATTTTTCTTTACTGACACCGTATATTACTGAATTAGTTATATGGTTTAATTTATGGTAATGTTTATGTATAGCCAAGTTCTTGTAAGGTTGTGTGTTTAAAATACTCTTAAAATACTCTTTAAGATTTAAGTAGGGCCAGCTGAGAGAAGGTAGCCTATTCAGTAGTGTGGGAAAAGATATTAATTGCTTAAGCCTTTGTTGAGGGGACTGCTGTGGTTGAACACCTGTTTGGGCAAGTAGTATTTTTATTATCTCAACTCTCCTAATTTGTACAACCCAATTATAGTTCAGTTTGTATGTGGCTTGCAATTGATAACGAGTATCACTACTAGTATTTCTGTTACTTTGCTATTTACCTTTGGATCACCAAGAATTGCAATTCCGATTGACAGCTTTCTTTTCTGTCCACCACTTAGTTTTTTTGCTTGGTTATCTTTAATGGGCTGCATATCCAAGTCCAATAAAATCTTTTGGACCTTTCAAAATCAAGCATGAAAAATATTTAGAGATAATTAAAACAAGTAATTGCATAATTAATCGGGCTATTGTCACTAAAGCTCAAGGAATCTAAACGTTTTGTAGCTTACCATGATATAATATATTGTGAAAATAACTCAAATTCCATGTTATTTATTCCCTGCAATTTCAAAAAGAACACTATTCCGGAAGAGTTAAGGTGAGAGGTTTCCAAAACCAATACAGTATCCATCCATCCATCCATCCATCCATCCATCCAATCATTAAAGTGGTTTTTTTAAAAAAATATTTTGCTTCAGCTAATTGTATCTCTTTTAAAATAGGTCGAACTGGTATTTGAAACTGCAGAAGGACTAGTAGCAGGAAAACCAATAATTACTGGTGCCTATACCTATCTCATATCATTATTTTATTTATAATATTTTTATTTTAACTTCTGTAAGCTTTTCTGTTTAGAAGAGTTCTCAAAATAAAGTAGCATACTATGGAATCTGGATGTAAAAGATGCCGTCAATACATTATTACACCTTCATCTAAATTATCTTTGTTTTATTGAAGGACATATATGACACCATTCTGACAATTAAAAATAAATACATTGTATTCTACTTACCTCTTGTATCACATAATTGGGAGGTATTCCCTTAATTGCAGCAACTATTGACAAATTTTCTTCCACAGTTAATACATCAAAATAGACATCTATTTGTTGACATACTCCAGTTATCTTTCTGGCATCTAGCATTTCATCAATTTCAGAAACTCTGTATCCATAGATAGATGCAAATCCTGATAAAAACAAACAAGGAAGAAAACGATTGCTACTAAAATACATACATTCACATATACATCACAAATAATAATGGACTTTTATTGGACTGTGACCATAAAATAGTCATCAAAATTAGAGACTTCTTCAACAGGAAATCAAGAAAATTCTCCCTTCCTGAATTTTCCCCAAGTTTGGGGAGGGGAGGGGCTTAGAAATAAAATGAAAAAGTGCAGTATTTTCTGCATGTGCATTTCCATAATTGCAGAAAGAAAGCCAATCAAAATATTAAGTCCTACATGGCATAGGACCTGGTTACTTGAGCGATGTCTTGCATAGCATCTGGCTGGCAGATTTGATCCTGCAAGGTTTGTGTATTCTGGATTCCTTTAAAAGGTATCATCTATCAGGATCCCAGAAGTGTGCCTTTTCTGTAGCAGCCCTCTGCACCAAGGATCCTCCCGAGATCCAAATGGCCCCCACTCAGCTGTTGTTTACAACAGCCATGAAAACCTGGCAATTGGTGAAGGAGAGTGAGACCCTTGCTTCATTCCATTTGGTTTCACTTGCTTGCCATATTTTAATCTTATATGTTTTATTGTTTTTATTATACTTTCTTCTTTGGTTGTTGTGAGCCACCCACAGTTGTTGAAAATAGAGTGGCATTGGAATGATGGAGAATGGAGTGATGAAGATGATACAGTAGGTCCTGGCATGTACACAGCAATTTCTTTACAAACTCCTTCTCTTTACAAATTGAGATTTATTTGTACTTTGTTTTTATTTGTCATAGGTGCATGGGTAGAAAAAGAAGCATATATTTAGGAAATCGAACAGAACAAAGGGATAAGCAAGTGAACAGCAAGATTACACTCTCAATATCTGATTCCAACATCCTACAATTATAAGTTCCAGTTTGTTGAAATGGAACTCAGGGTATAATTAAAAGAGAGTAGAAATAACCTATTCAAAACAGAAATGCCAAGCTATGTGCAAGTATTCTGCATTGCATGGGTAGGATATTGCTATGGAAAAATTTCCAATCCTCTCTCCTAAATTCTGGGGTTGAAGTCTTGATTAATTGGAGAGTACAGCGATAGGTTATATGCATTAATCACTGAAAGGACTACAGAAAATGGATCAAAACAAAATGTAATTATACTTATAAAAAACCTAAAATAGTGCATTTTCTCTTTACTTGCCGTTAAATATGGCAAATCAAAATTATTTTGATTGTATTTACCATCAGAAGGTGGGCACAATCCACAAAGAATGTTCATTAATGTTGTTTTGCCTGTTCCACTGTGTCCAAGCAATGCTGTAATCTGTCCCTCATATATATCAAAGGATAAATCTAATAAAATAATGACATGATTATGCCAACAGGCAAGAAGTCAATGATGTAATACCATACCACTAATGATTACATTAGTATTAATCATTAAGACACTTAATGTAAAACTGCATTCACCTTTGAAGAATAGTTTCTGTTTAACATAATATTACCATAATAAACTCACAGATTATTTAATATGCCATTGAACATTAACAGGAACTTGCCAAGCTTCTGGTTATCAGAAGACAAAAAAAATCCCACTTAAACTTCAAGGATTTTTATTATGATAAATAGTTGAAAAATCCCCAAATTCTTACTTTTTAAAGCCTCCACAGTTTCACCTTTTTTAACAAAAGATTTCTGGACACAGTTGATTCTGTAAGAAAACATGGTAATTTTTTTTTAAAGGAAAGCTAAACTCTGATCATATTTCAGCAAGATAAAAGCAAGCAATATGAAAGAATCATTATGTTAGCATGAATATTACTCAAATCTAAATTAATGCTAACTGAAGACTCACAAAGTACAGTTGAAAGTTTCTCAGTTTCTGAGAGCTCTTAAGTAGGGAACATGTCTAAATTCAATATCCTATTTTTCCCTTGAATTTTAACTTTCTTGTTCAACTTCGTTGTTCAACTTAGTTGTTGAATTCAGTACAATACTGCTATTAACAGCTAAAGGGTACTTTGTTTTAAAATTACATTTATATGCCGCCCTTCTCCGAAGACTCAGGGCGGCTTACAATTTTTGCGATACAACCCAGTGTGCTCAGCAATAGCCTTCATTCCATTGTATATGCCTGCTTATTACTAAGCGGCATTTTTACAAAGTCAGCTTATTGCCCCCAACAATCTTGGGTCCTCAATTTACCTACCCCGAGAGGATGGAAGGCTGAGTCAACCTTGAGCCTGGTGGGATTCTAGCCTACAGCAGTTGTAGGCAGCTGGAACTTAAGTGCAGGCAATTAACAGCCTGCACCACCAAGGCTCTTGTCTCATTTCTTAATCCTAAAGACACTGTATGTCACTGGCACTTACAGAACATCTGCTCAATGACTTTAACATTGATTCCAAATAGAAAGCCAAATGGGTCACAGATATAGGTAGATATATAAATGACTCCACAAAAAAGGTAACAGGCTTTGAACTACTATGTCAGCAATGGATAATACTGAATAGGAATTGCACCTCACACGGTGTCTGCCGGGACTCTCTTTATAAATGGGGGAATAGTATCCTCTTCTAAGCATGACTGTGGGGGCATATCACACCAAACTGTAGATCACATCATGACTGACTGAGGGCATATACCGGTCCAGTATCTGATTTTTAATGTAAAGGATGCTGCGCTTCAATGGTTAGACGGCCTAGGTGTATTTGAACTTGGAAATTTTTAACATATTTTATTGTGTTTTACTAATCTAGGTCGAATATTAATATGTATTGCTAGTCCTTGTATGATATGCCATACTCTAAATAAATACATATATTCATATTTGAAATACTAAAAAAAAGTTGGCAGAACTGTTCTACATGTGTGTTTAAAAGGATATGGATCAGTTTGTTTCATGTACTAAAGATTTCCTAAGCACCTAGTAAAACAACTTTCATTATATTAAATACAAACCACCATAATTTCCTCTTTAAAAAGTTTCTAGATGTTGAACATTCAGGTTGATGTAGCTGTTTTATCTGCCTTGGCCTCTAGGCAAAAATTACCATCTGTCTATGTTTGATGCAAGCAGTTTTACTTTTATTTATTTATTTATTAATGGGACTTATATGCCGCCCCATCTCCGAAGACTCGGGGCGGCTTACAAATAAAACAACAACAACAATAAATAATTTAAAAGCAGATTAAACTAAATAAGCCCCATTACAATTACAAGTTCGACCCATAAAAAATTATCCCTTAAAACTATCCTATAAAAAAACCATCCCGTCCCAGAAAATCACAACCCGGATTGGTTAAACAACCAGGTCTTCTTTTATGATCAATTAGATGCTTGCTATATACAACTGACATATGCAATTCCTACATGCAGACAGCATGGTTGATTTTTACAGAGATTTATTCATGCTTACTGACCATTGATTTAAATTCTATTTTATAAACACTGATAGTTTCAGTGTTTTTTTGCTATAATTCATTATCTATCTAACCCGATTTTGTGATTTAGTACAGAAATTATTAGTTAATTTTTTAAAAGTGAACTTTCTTTTTACCAACGATTTTTAAAAAGGATTTCATAGAGTATCTGGATTGATGCTCTAAATAGAATGCTCACAACATTGAAAAACCACATTCCTTCAAGACTCACGTGAAGGGTCTTCTGTGCCTACACACACACACACAAACACAAGTGATTTCACTTGATGACAATTCAAGCAGTGATTGTTCAAATTTATGATGATACTGAATGACTGGTCCTTGTATTTATGACAGTCACAGCATCCTCGTGGTCACATGATTGCAATCCCATGCTTGCTCAGCATTCTGCTTGCAATTACAATGCTGCAGTGTCCTACAGTCATGTGATCACCATTTGCGATCTTCACTGCCAGCGTCCAATAGGCAAAGTCAATGGGGAAGCTGGCACAAGGTCACAAATGATGACTTGATGTCGTGGTTAATGACACTATGGATTCACTTAAGAATGGCCGTGTGACATTGCATTTTATAACTGCATCACTTTGAGACAGAAATTCCAGTCCCAGTTACCATCATTAAGTGAGGATTACCTGAATACTTTCTTTATTGTTGTTGCCAAAGCAAAATGACTCACATGACATAAAAAGATCCTCAAAACAGCTGGGTCAAATATTGACAAGATATGGTGTTTAAATGCTTTAAGCAAAAAGTTTGGAAGTAGTTTTTTTTTCCAAAGTGAATTCTTTATACAGTCTTAAAAAAACATTTGGCTTCAAGGAATTCACATATAAAATTCATTACTTAATTTTAGTCCATAGTTGCTGATTATGTAAGATAACTTCAGAGTTATCAAACTTAGGTAAGAAATTTAGATAAGAAACTTCAAATTAGGTAAAGAAATATTAGCACCTGGCTTTAGCAGTTGAAACAAAACCACAAAATAGCCAATCATACCTGATAGCTTCTTTTCCTTGAAACTCTGATGATACGGGTTCAATGATCTCATTGAAATCTAAATTCCCATTAATATTGCTTTCATACAATTCTTTGTAGTTTTTTGTTCTCTTTGACCAAAATGAAGGCTTGAGAAAGAAAAAAAAATGTCTACGCAATCCATATTCTCCTGAGCAATAAAAGAAAAATAACATCTACAAATATTAAATGCTGCTAGTAATAATATATAAACATTTAAAAGATATATGTTCACTTATGCTGGTCTATGATTGAATTATTTTCATTAATTATAGGTAGTCCTCAACTTACAACCATAATTGAGCCCAAAATTTCTGTTGCTAAGTGAGACAATTGTTAAGTGAGTTATGTCTCATGACCTTTCTCAGCACCATTGTTAAGTGAATCATTGCAATTGTTAGTCACATGGTTGTTAAATCAATCTGGCTTCCCAATTGTCTTTACTTGTCGTAAGGTCACAAAAGGTCCCCAGGACACTGCAACCGTCATAAATATGAGTCAGTTGCCAAGTGTCTGAATTTTGATCACATTACCACGGGGATGCTGCAATGGTTGTAAGTGTGAACAATGGTCATAAGTCATATTTTTCAGTACCATTGTAATTTTGGTCACTAAACAAACTGTTGTAAGTGAGGACTCCAGCAAAATAACATGATCTTAAATTTTCAGTATAAATCAAAACTCTATTGCTCAAATAGATCAAGGACTATATCATTGGGTTCATATATCTCACTGGGCCAAAATGCAGAATATTTGAGTTTTCTTTATGAGATATTCAACAATATATTATTTAAGAAATGGCTTAACATCCAGAATGAACCCATCTGTGGTGAACTATTTTTTTAATGTAACAAGAGTATACATGAAATAAATTACGCACAATAATATTCAACAACTGGCAGAATTTATTCCAATGCATTCCAAGTATTTGTACTTTTTGATGCTTGTGATAATTGGAAGAATGCTAATGCAATGCGCAAGTAAAAATTTCACTTATTATTTTAACTCTGTGGTTAAGTTCTTTCCCTACCTCAACATATAGACAAATATTCTTTGTTAAACTAGAAGTGGTTTTGGACTGGAATATAATCACATTCACTCTAGCCCAGTTTAGAGTAAATAGAATGGCAAATTCTGATTTGCTGACAATCTAAAACCAAGAAGAGATATCTGAATGTAAATTGCTATTTTTTCTAATTAAATCAAACAAGTTCCAACTTTTCAAGAGAAAAAGTGTAAAGAAACAGTTCAAATATTTAATAAACTGTATGTCAGATAGCATATTATTGTCCTTAAGAGTTATTCATACATTTTGCTGTGCTTCTCTGAGAGACAAGAATTATGTAAATTATAATGGCTAAAGCAATTAGTTTGGGCTTATTACATGTCATTTTTGTAAAAACTGAATGTTATATTGTAATACATATAAAATAGAACCATAAATAATCATACATTTCAACAATTGTACTATAGTTTTGTATCAAGTATCGGACTGCAAAAAAAATCCTGCAGAGAAATGCACTGATCCTTCAGAATGCAGGTATTGCTACAAATATATATAAAATGCACATTGCTGATAAATATATTGAGTTTTGAATTTGTTGCAGATCAAATAAATTATTATAGTTAGTTGAAATCATTTTTCTTAGTCAGAAATTCAATCATACCTGGAATAACCTGATCCAAGTAAACTGCTAATAGTAGATAAAGCACACTGTCAAGAGCTAGGAGCAATATAGCAATAATTAGTGGATAAGGTCCGTAAGTTAAATTTGAAAAATCAACTCCTTCTTCATAATCTTCTAAGTGCATAACCTGCAAACATAGAATTTGAATATTATTTGGAATACCATTATAGCATTAAAATACTAGGGAACCAATTAACACTTATGGCACTCCATTGCAGATTAGCACATCTTGGCACATATGAATTCTTCCATTTTAGCAATGAAATTGAAACCACTTTATTCTTAAGGATTCATCATTGATCTGGTTTAGCTTGGATATTTTGGATACAGCTTGTTTATTGTTTATTTTTATAATTAGCTTTAATCATGCTAAATTTCATATTTCTGAACTTAATTCTTATCTTCAAACTCAGGCAATTAATACTTATATTAAAAATAAGCACACATTTTACTCCACATGTAAGCATTAACATATTTTCAAATGGTCATAGTCTTTTGTCCTGTTGTTCCATATTGGCTTGTGCAAATTTCAAAACCTGGCTATATTGCAACCTTGCTTTTTGATCTGAAATATAATTTAAACTAGTGACTGTCATGAAAAAAATATTAAGCAATATTAAGCAATACAATAACCAGAATATAGCATGCAAACATTTACTATAGAAATAGCTTCCAGAGAAGAACAGTAGCTGTTGTTCCTGCTGTAACATAATGAACTCTTTATGCCCTAAATTTACATCAAAATAAACTGTTTTACAAAAATGTTGTTGATAAAGCTTCTAAACAAAATTGCAACTAATAATCATTTCCTACATATCGTTAGCCCTCAGCTTATGTCCATTGCTTCAGCGACCACTCAAACTTACAAAACTAGTGCTGAAAAATGGACTTATAATCAGTCCTTGATGTTCTGAATGTGGTTGTGATCTGGGTGCTTGGCTCATGATTACAATGCAGCAAGCTGCATTACATGACCATCATTTGTGATCTTCCTTGCTGTCTTCTCACAAGCAAAGTAAATGGGGAAGGCAACAGGGAAGGTCACAAGACACCCCAGTAAATCGCTTTCACCACCTTTTCTCACAAGCAGCCCACTATGGACCATGAGATCCCAGAAGTTTCCTATTCTGTAGCATCCAATGTTAGAAATAAGTAAATTCAAAAATAAAATAGTATATAAGATGCTTAAAGGTTTTACAAATGGGGGTTGGACTGGATGACCTTGCGGGGTCCCTTCCAATTCTATTAATCTGTTATCAAATGAAATATATTTCCCTGTATACACATGCTTTGCTTTTATACTTTAGACATGCTCCATTGCTAGGCCTTTTGATATTTTTATCTTATGTATATGCCTTTTATATTATTATGATGTTCGGGGGGGTTGTTATAATCTCTTTGAAAAAGTGATAGTATATGATGAGCTTAGAAAGAGGCCCTGATGAGGGGATGCTACATTCCTTAACAATGTCACGTGAGCAGCCAAAGTAAGAGGTACGGAGGGGTACAGATGAGAACATAACGAAAGGAGGCAATTCTCCCTGGAGACATCCTGGAATTAGCTTGCAACACCTGAGGGCAAATCCAATGAGCTTGAACTTGGGAGGGAATGAGTCTCAAAGAAGGATGGAACTTGGGTGACAAGATGAAACTGTATATAAAAGTATGTTCTGAGGTTCTAAAGGTATGGCTTTTGATTTTGAACCTGCTTGTTCAGGTTCTAAAGACCACCAACGCTTTGCTTTGCAAACCGTCTTGTTATTTCTTTTTAATAAATCCTCTTTGTTTTCAATGATCCAAGGTTTTTTTGTTGGCCTTGAGTTATTTCCAACACCAACACCAACCACATTCTGTAGAATGTGCCTGCCTGCAACACCCCCCCTTCCTGTGGCCCCATGTGCAATTTGCCCTCGGCCTCCACCAGCCCTCCTGTGCCCCCACTGACCTGCTTGTGCTTCTGCAGCACTGCCCACATTTTTTACCTCAGAGTCTTGCCTCTTCCTATTTAATGACCCAGACCCACACATTTTTTTTTAATTACATTTATATGCCACCCTTTTCCGAAGACTCAGGGCGGCTTACAATTTTTGGAGCACAACCCAATGCGCTCAGCAATAGCCTTCATTCCATTGTATATGCCTGCTTATTACTAAGCGGCATTTTTACAAAGTCAGCTTATTGCCCCCAACAATCTTGGGTCCTCAATTTACCTACCCCGAGAGGATGGAAGGCTGAGTCAACCTTGAGCCTGGTGGGATTCGAGCCTACAGTAATTTTGGAGTTATAGCAATAATAATAGCACTTAAGACTTATGTACTGTTCCATTATACTGTACTAAACTTGTTTCAGCATATTGCGCCCAACAATCTGGGCCCTCATTTAATCGATGGAAGGATGGAAGGAGGAGTCAACCCTGAGCCCTATCAGGATCAAACTCCAGACTGTAGGCAGAGTTAGCTGCAATACTTCATTTAAACCACTGTACCACCAGGGTTCCTGGGTTTTGATAGCAACTTGGACTCCCATCACTAAGAAGTGTGGTTATGTGACCTGTGCTTTATCACTGCATTGTTTAACAACTGAAACCCTGTTCCCAATTGCTGTCATAACCTGAGAAATAGCTGTACAATGCTCACTAAAGAATCTGATATCCATCAGTTTCTATTCTAAGATTATTAGTTTGTTACAGAAATCGATCCTTACTATTTAAAAAATATTTTTAACTGATGAAGGAAATAGCAACACACAAGTAACATGTTTACTGCAAGTATAGAATAAGGCAAATACTGTCTCTATATCTGTTTTCTCTCACAAGTGTCTATAGCTGGGATTTGAACCATAGAAAGTTATACAGCAATATGCAAATAATGTATTTTACTAACCTGTGCAACACCAATTAAAAATGTGCATTGACAGAGAGGGCTTACCAGCCACACAAAGGATTTTGGAATATCCTCTACCAGGAAAATTGTCAGACCCACAATACCAAAAGCCAGGGTTGACAAAAACTCAACTGTACCAACATGTTTTGATTTTTTGAAAAGAGGAGTCAACATGAATGCAAAGAAAACCTAAACAGAAATGAAACAATTATTTCAATGCATTAGAAACTTTACAGTAAAATGCTGAAATGATGGTCTCTATGTTGATATTGCAACAATTAGAATAATCTAAATTTAATGTACCAATGGCTCTAGCTAAGATGGCTTTCATTGGATTGATTTTATTTTATTTTTAAATTTTCAAATTATGTGTTTTGGGGTGGCCAGAGGATTTAAAAGTCAGAGATGAGCAAGGCATTTCTAAATTTCGAGAATAATCTGGCCTTCATACACTGCAATATTCAATTTTACTTTAAGCATAAGTAAAAAATATAAAATGTAATATGTAAAAGTAAAGGCAAGATATGTTTTCATTGTGAGTAGAAAAAAATAATACTGTATCCAAGGTCAAATTATCTTTTCAAACAGAACCCTTTCCAGTTCAGGAATGTCAGTGACTGAGAGCAACTGAAGTCATGACATTCTGTATGATTTGTTTAGTTTTGTTAATTGATGTGTAAATAATGAAAAATGAGGATTAGCAATGTGCTGATTATTTAATTTGCACAACTGCTCCATTATAAGAATGGACAACAAATTCAATATACAGAACCAGACTAGAAACCAATAAAAAGCTAGAGCACATACTTATTTTCATATAATAATGTCATGTTATTAACGTAACTTCAATATTAGAGCCTTTTGGACTACATAAATATTTGTTATTAATAGTGATGTCTGTAATCATCACAAAACATTACATGTTTGAAGACAGAAAACACTTAGGTAAATCAGAAAGCATACTCAAAACAAAATAAGAAGCAACATCTGTTAAACTATCTAAGCAAATAAAATTGCATTAGACCTCTGCCAGCTATCATTCAGTGTAAACAAAACCACAGCAGTAGCAAATTGCTTATGTAGGTCAAATAAGACTCTAAAACATTACTGATAACCACAATATAGTAACAATGACCACACATAAACACACACACAAACACTTACGGAGGATATTCCATACAGGAAAAAAAGAAGAAATATCACAAAGCTGCTACTTTTGGGGAAAAGCGAAGAAAATGTTGCAATGACCGACATAAGAAGAGACATGACAAATATCAGACTGGTGTACAGTAGGACCCAAGAAAGCCTAAAAAAGAAAATACACAATGAAAATTCATGAATTCAAAGCTATAAATATTACTACACAAGGATAACTTACCTCTGTTTCAAAGATCTTTTCAGGCAGCAGGCACCATCATGCTATTTTGCACAATGTTGCAGACATCAAAAAAATAAATTTAAAAAATGTAAAAGGCAGAAATCTTATGGTGTTTAATGTTTAATGTAGCAACAGATATTTTAAATTTTTCATCTGGGAAGACAGTCAGCTATTTTTTTTAAAAAAATTGAGGATTCAAGAAACATAATTCAATGGTATTATAGATAACAAACTGCCAGTTATTGCAAATCCATGTTCTAGTTGTTTCAAAAAGCAACCATGCAATTAAAAACTGAATCTTTTCATTAACTCTCTCTCCCACTCTCTCTCTCCCCCTCCCACCCTCTACCTCCACCAGAGGTGGTATTCAGCAGATTCTGACCAGTTCTGGAGAATTGGTAGCAGAAATTTTGAGTAGTTTGAAGAACTGGCAAATACCACCTCTGACTGGCCCCGACCCATCTATTTTCTGCCTCCTGAGTCCCAGCTGACTGACTGGGTCTTCTTTTGTTGCCCTGCACAGGACAACGGATCTGGAAAGCAGGTCAGTGGGATGGGGAGGGAATGTGATTTTGCAGTATCCTTCCCCTGCCACACCCACCAAGCCACATCATACCCACCAAGCCACACCCACAGAACCAGTAGTAAATTTTTTTAAATCCCATCTATCTAATTTATATAGCTGCCCATTTCACCAAGTGATTCTTGGTGGCATAAAATAAAATGAGGTTAGTCCCCTTTAAACAAAACGTTTTTAATCAAAGACCTCTTGCTCTTGGCTTGGCACATCCACAGACAGTATTACATGTAAACCAAACCATTACAATTTGTTCAATAAATTGTGTTCATAAGAAATTGGTTTAGAGCAAGATATGAATGTTCTCAATGTGTCTAGGTAGCCCACTAATAGGAACACAGAGGTGCATATTCATGGAACCTATATATGAAGAATTACAGAATTCTGCAATACTGTCAATGCAAAAGACAAAAGCTTTACAAATATCTAGGTAACTAACAGGTAAGTTCTAGTAGGACTCTAAAGTCTTTAGGATGTTATTCCCAAAAGGTATTCTAGAGCAAGAATAAATTACTTGTTTGCAAACTATCTTCTGTTGTTTTAAAGAGTTATAGGCAGTCACTACATTCATACCTGTGTACATTCCAAAACAGCCTTTGGAAAGCTAATCCAAAACACCGCACAGCTCTAATATCTAAAGTCATCATTGACCCCAACAAAGGAATCAGCAATAATATTAGAATTAACTTTAAATTATATGGCAGTTGTTTCATGACTATCAGGATTTTTCAAGAAAATAGAGGAATACCTTAAAACCTGTCCTTTACACAAAAGTGTCTCTGCAAAAATCCTTCTATAGCAGTGGTGTCAAACTTGCGACCTGCGGGCTAGATGCATCACAGGCTGGCCATGCCAATCCCAGGTTCAGCAAAGTGGAAAAAAGTCACAATACATCACGTGACAACAATGTGACGTCGCGAGTTTGACACCCATGTTCTATAGTATCTTAAAATGAAGTTCATTTAATTTTCCAAAATTAAGAAATTTTTTATCTTGCTTCATCAATTCAAGATGTATTCACAAGTATACAAGTGTATTTTCCTGTGTACCTCTAATATATATGTATATTCGCACATAATTTTGCCTTAAAATATGCAGAAATCGTATTTCAAACATTTTTCCCCACTTTAATTTTGAAATAAAAAGAACTAATTTTACCACAAATGCTAAAATTAATTCCTTAAGACCATGAGAAATTAAGGAATTAATTCCTTTGTTTACGGAATTTGTTTATGGAATTCCTTTAAGAAATTTAAACAAAAAACTTTAAAACCAGTTTTTGAGACAGGTAGTCCAAATCCTTCAAGAATGGCTACCACAATTATTCTCTGAACATACTATGTGATGAGAGAAAGGGAGGGAGGGAGGGGGAAGGAACAAAAATGTGGAATTAAGACTTCTAGGAATACTTAAAGATGGCTGTCAATGGAATATTTTATTTTTTAAATTAAGACTGCCCCCAAATTTTCCAGAAGAAGAAAACTAGACAACTCCATCATATTACTTACATTTTTTTTTTAAAAAAAGGAGGGGCAGGGAAAGCCCCTGCAGTTCCACCAATCAAGTGCTTCATGCATCCCCTTTACATCTGCTCTCAATTTTTTTTTAATTATATTTATATGCCGCCCTTCTCCGAAGACTCAGGGCGGCTTACAATTTTCGGGATACAACCCAGTGTGCTCAGCAATAGCCTTCATTCCATTGTATATGCCTGCTTATTACTAAGCGGCATTTTTACAAAGTCAGCTTATTGCCCCCAACAATCTTGGGTCCTCAATTTACCTACCCCGAGAGGATGGAAGGCTGAGTCAACCTTGAGCCTGGTGGGATTCAAGCCTACAGTAATTGTAGACAGCTGGATCTTAAGTGCAGGCATTTAACAGCCTGAGCCACCAAGGCCCTTAGAATTTAAAGCTTTATCATGCATATGCACCCGAAATTTAAACTGAGAATCTGCACACAAGCATTAATCAGTTTTTCAACATCCAGCATGACAGCATCAATCCAGAAAAGCAAATCAGCTTACCTTTAAAGAGCAATCTCTAAATAAACTTTGTACATGTTTACAAACTTCATTAACATTAATGTGTGTGTGTGTATTTGTGTGTATATATATGTGTGTGTGTGCGCACACACACACACACAAAGCGATGAAAGACCAGTGATGATATAATTGTGACCAAAGACAGCAAACATTTCAAGTGTCATTTTTATTTTCAAAATTGTATCCGATTCTTCAGTGTTCAAAATATCACAATGTAGTCATATCTATCCATTCTAAGAAATAGTCTAGGAAAGCTTGAGAACAGCCTGAAATCTTTTCTACAAAGAGACTTTTTTATCTTGGGTTACAATCAAGATGTTGTATCTTTTCTCTCAAACTGTATAACTGAACAAAAGCTGCTGCAGTTGTTTTAACAACGAAGAGCTAAGGAATTTACTCACCAAAAGGCAGTGTCATGAAGGCCCATTATCATTAAAAATTCTTTTAATTTCTTCTCTTTTTCTGCCACAATATGGATTGCCAAGTAATAACCAAAAGGCGAAAAGGCAATCACTAAGTAAATCAGAATGATTGCACGAGGAAAATTATCTATTTCCAAAATAGCAGAATCTCCCATCATGACAGCTTTTGTTTGTTCTAGTTCTTCCAAAATTGAGTGATTAGTCTTCAGCTGAAAAAAGAAAACGACTGTTAAAATCAGGTTTTGGAATAGCTTCTAATAAACATTATATCTAAAGCTGTAAAACAATTTACCATAGATCTAATTTATCTATTTTATATCTCCATGCAAAGTATTTTGACAAAGGAGGTCTGGTTTATTTTATATAGTTATTTCTGCTTTTTTTCTACTGGCTCCTCAAATTTTAGAATGAAGAAAAACTGGGGTAAATAAAATAGGAAGGCATTAAGATAAATATGTTCTGTATCAGTGGATAGAAAACTTGATTAAAGCTTACTAGATTAGCCAAAAAAAATCCTATAAATCAGATTTCTAATATTTATATTAGCCAGTTGCAGCTGAGTGATTTTTAGGCTGATCAGGTTGAATTCTCTTTGAGGAGACAGAATTTCAATTACTGGTAATCAGGTAAAAAAGCAATTAAGCTATTGGTACAGTTTGAAGCAAAAGAATACAGTTTAATTTCAGAAATTGTTGTAGTTGATAGGTAGTTCTTGTTAGATTCAGAAGCTTCTAATAATCAGTTTTTCCCCTTTTTTAAGAAGTCATTTTTAAAATTGAATAAGTGGTAATTAATATATGAATCATTGATGTTTTGAAAGCTCCTTTGCCACTTTATTTAAGAAGTATTGGAACTGATCCAATCATTGCAAAATGGTTCAGTTCCTGGTCTAGATGGTTTCCAAGTGGAATAAACTGTGGTACTGACAAGACTTTGGAAATATTATGAATAGCAAAAACAAAACAAAAGTATTATAAATCAGGTCAACCCAAAGTTTTTGGAGGCATACATAATTGGGCATAAATTATTAACAGCCGTGGTGGTGCAGTGGTTAGAATGCAGTATTGCCAGCTAATTCTGCCGTCTGTCAGCAGTTCAATTCTCATCAGCTCAAGGTCAACTCAGCCTTCCATCTTTCTGAAGCAGGTAAAATGAGGATCCAGATTGTTGGGGGAAAAATGCAGACTCTGTAAACAGCTTAGAGAGGGCTGTAAAGCAGCTGTAAGTCTAAGTGCTTTTGCTCTTGCTATTTTATTCTGAACATATACAAATGTAATTTTGGGAAATACAGAAGTAAAGAGAATCAGAAGATAAACAGCAACAAGGCAGATGGATTCAATTAAAGGTCTGGTCAGTGCACAGTTGGATGATATCTGAAGAGACAGATAATCTTATTATCCCCAACAATCAATGAGGACTTAAGCAGTCAATACAAGGAAACACAAATATATATATATATATATATATATATATATATATATATATATATATATATATATATATATAGGTCTTGGTGTATTGGGTCTTGTCCGTGTAAGATTGAGAATACCTTGGCAACGTTTCGACGAAATCTCATCCGTCATCTTCAGGCTGGTGTCTTCAGCTTCGTTCGAAGCTGAAGACACCAGCCTGAAGATGACGGATGAGATTTCGTCGAAACGTTGCCAAGGTATTCTCAATCTTACACGGGACAAGACCCGAATACACCAAGACCTACATACCTTTACCCGTGAAAATCTACAAAAACAAATATATATATATTTGTCTGTCTGTCTGTCTGTCTGTCTGTCTGTCTGTCTGTCTGTCTACACAAATACATACATACTTCTGGTGAAAATATAAATCCAAAATACACTTTTTTTACATGCATGTGGCATCTCAAGCAAAAGAATTCCATATTCAGCTATTAACTATGAACATTAAATTAAAATTCAGTCAAACATTTTGGTGACTATGACAGGGACTCATTAGTTTATGCACTGTCTAGATCTGAAGAGAAAACCATAATATGGAGACTTCATAGACAAATTTGACTAGGAAATATTTCTTCAAATATAGTAATATGGACCACTCAAGAAATGCTCTGTGTGCCAAATTATCTACTGTATTTTTTCCAATTCAGATCACTGCATAGCTTAACTGCTCACTTGGATAAAGCATTTTCGTATATAAGAAAAAACAGATACTATATTGTATTTTGACTAATACAAAGGAATATTGAGTTGAATGCTAATCATTTGTATTTACCTGAATAATGGCTGCATCAATACAGATCTGCAGAGCCGTAAATCCATACCGCCAGTAGGTTTCAGCTTCACATATCTTGGAAGGATTTGGACAACTGGCTGTAAAAAAATTTTAAAAAATGTATTTTTTTTGCTATCTAACTATTCTACTATTCCATTAAATATCCAGCAGGTATCTCCATTTACAGTATATTGGAATGATTGCATGCCTTTAAAGAAACAAAATAGCTGGAATGTTTTTAAAATATATATGGAATCTATGGATCTTCGAATGTATCTAGAAGTAATTTTGTCAATTGAGTAATAAATTATAAAGAGAATTTTACAAAAGATCAATCCTATGTCTGAGGAAAATCAAATATTTATATATACATTTAAATACCTCTTGATTCCACATGAATTGCAGAAACAGGAACCTTTGTAGGAGGAAATCTGAGTTGATAGGACATAGAATCCTTAAAAATTACACCCACAAAGTTTTGGGGACTACGAAATGTAGCCTCTTGCATTTCTTGCTCAGTTAGAAATTCTTCAGTAGTGATTCCTATAAAAGACAAGTATTTTTTCTAATTATTTTCATCTCCGAATATTTGTACTACCTTGTTTCTCTGACAATACACCCCCCCCCAATAGGAAGGCCCAGCATGTTTTCTAGGCATAAGGTGAAATTAAGCCCCTCCCCCAAAATTTAGGCCTATTTAAACCATGCATTCCCCACCATTTTTCACATCGCTTGAATATACAAGGTGAAGAGAAATGGGCGGAAGGGCAGGGGGGAACTTGCCTTTAGGAGCCCCCCGCAGGTTGCCTCGGCTAGAGCACCCCATGGGCAAACTCGCCTCTATCAGCTGATAGAAGTGCCCCACAGGCAGAATCGCCTCGCCATGAGGCCGCTTCTATTGGCCAACAGAAGCTCCCCGAGGGCAGAGTCACCAGCCACTTCTATCAGCCGAAAGAAGCGACCTCGTAGAGCACCCCATGGACAGCCATGCCTCATCACGAGGCCGCTTCTATCAGCCAATGGAAGCACCCCGAGGGCAGAAATCCCCATTCCTAGGTATTTCAGGACATTCAAATAACTTTAAAAAAGAGTGGCTAATGCTGCCAGTCAGAAACACACTGCAGTTATTTCACCTATTATTTTTCAAAGGATTTTTGTTATTGTAGAAAAAAACAAAGAAGCAGAAAATATAGATTGATGAGTATGATGAAATCTAGATATTCACAATAACTGCAGTGTGTGTCTGACTGGCAGCATTAGCCACTCTTTTTAAAGGATCCAAGCAGGCATGCAATAGGAACGAAATATATACATGCCTAAATATGGGGTGAGCAATCCTGTCACTAGATCAGGGACAGCTTAGTAGTTCAACTTTGTGCTTGGCCACAAAATCTCTTGAATGACTTTGATCCATTCTATCTTACTTTTTGTTTGAAAATTATTGATTAAAGAAGAATGCAGTACCCCCTTTGGAGGAAGGGTAGAATAAAATGCAAATAAATATTGGACTTGCGATTATTTGGACTCTGGGGAAAAGTAACACACATGCAATCCCCCCTTTATCTCTGAATACTGTAATATTTAAGTTATTTGAATGGGGGATTTAAGAGATGTGTATTGTCTTATTCTACGGGCAAACTACAGAACAGGACAAGGTAGGTACCGTATTTGTGCAAACCACACCACAGACTGCAATGTCTGTGCAGAAGCCAAAACTATATTTGTGGATTACCCTCACCCTTGTACTGTCTGAAAAAAAAGACGCCAAAATATCCCACCAACCACACAAGGGAGAGCTGAAGCCGGACTCAACCATCTGTCAGTGGTTGGGCTGCAAGCAAAACCTCAAGAAGAAGGTAGGAGAAAGGCGGGCTGTTTAGCTCGCAGTTTTACGGACAGCAATCTCCGCGTTCCCCCCGAAGCATACCTTCCCCCTCGAAGATGCTAGTGGATGGCATGGGGCACAAAGATCCCCCCGACCTCCCTTTGAAACCAGTTGAGCAATTGAGTAAACTGAGAGTTCCCTTAGTTGGCAGCCTAAGCAGAGGGGCCCGGAACTGCCCATTGGAGGTGATAGGTAGAATCAGCTTCTTTAGCGTCCCTCCTGCGACCCATTCCATCCAAGTAGTTGCAGTGGGAAATTGGGGGCAGGGGAAAATAGGGCTATCTGAGGGGACGAAGAAGAGCGGCTGGCTCGGGAAGCAGAAATGCAGTGGGAAACTTGAGATCGTCTGATATTTACTCTGACAACGGTATATGTATGTGATTGAGTTTGCAGTTGGGAACCCGATGCATAGCCATGCCTCGCCACGAGGCCGCTTCTATCGATAGAAGTGGCCTCATGGTGAGGCGTGGCTGCCCGCGGGGCACTCCACGAGACCGCTTCTATCTAACGATAGAAGCGGCTGGTGACTCTACCCTCGGGGCGCTTCTATCGGCCAATAGAAGTGGCCTTGTGTCGAGGTGAGTGCGTGTGGGGCGCTCTAGGTGGGGGTGCACATGGGGGGAGGAAATTAAGTCACCCCCAAAAAGACGGCTAGCCGTTTTTTCAGGGCTCAAAAAAAAAAGGCCCAGCCTTGTTTTGTGAGAAACACGGTAATACAAGTGTCATCCTATCTGTAACTGTTTCATTATATAATTTGTTTTTGTTTACATATAACATTGAGCCTAAAATATATCTGAAACTATTGATGTCAACTTACATTTTTAAGTTTCTATTAAAAGTGTAGGATCTTTTAGATGAAAAGAGTGATGTATATTTGCAAAATACAGAAGTTATTTTGAGAGGATCAGTTTAAGTGTATAAAATAGAATTGTATAAAATAGAATTTGGTGTAGGTAGTCCTTGACTTATAACAGTTTGTTTAGTGACTGTTTGAAGTTACAATAGCACTGAAAAAAATGACTTATGACAGTTTTTCACACTTGTGACTTTTGCAGCATCCCCATGGTCACATGATCAAAATTCAAGCACTTGGCAACTGACTCATATTTATGACGGTTGCAGTGTCCTGAGGTCATGTGATCACCTTTTGCAACCTTGACAAGCAAAATCAATGGAGAAGCTAGTTTCACTTTAACAACTGTGTTACTAAACTGCAGTGATTCACTGAACAACTGTGGCAAGAAAAGTTGTAAAATGGGGCAAAATTCACTTAACAACTGTCTCGCTTAGCAACAGAAATACGTCAAGGACTACCTGTATTAAAAAGCATGGGTTTTCAACACAGACTGCATTATGGCAACATTCTTTCATTCAAGAGGAACAAAGGCAGAGCCAAGTAGAATGAGGTTTAGCTCCATTGGATAAATATCCAGTGGTTCTGATCCTTGCTGTTAGGAGGCATTAATCTATTTGTTTTGTTCACATGGAACTTGCTGAACTTTAAGAGAAATTTGGATCTGCAGCCTCTCCTTTCTATTATCAGATACGTTAGAATACGGCTTTTATTATTTATTTTATGTATTTATCACATTTGTATCCCACTCCAATCACAAGAACTTCAATGGCTCACAAAGAGTATGGGATGGTTGATTCATTTGGGATACCAGTAAGAGGCATATGACTAGAATAAGCTTTAGAAGGAAAACAAAAATAAACAAATCGGTGTTAATATAAAAGAATATTTATAAATATTTAATATGAAATAACAACATGCATGCAGTTATATGGAAATAACATGTTTAATCTATTTTTCTAATTGCATTTTCCTAGCAATACCAGAAAAAATATAAACATTTGGGAGAACAGAAGAGTTTGTTTATAATACCTTCTGTAAAATATTCTGCAGACATTTTGTGCATGATTTTTCTCGTCACATTGTTCACAGGTGTGTAGCCAACAACAAACTCAGAGATAATAGAGTGATCCACATAATAAAGATCAGAATCAGGTACCTCATCATATTTCTTGTTTGGATACATCATGCTCAATAATATTAGCCAGAATAAAAAGAAAAGTGGAAGCAATATTTCCTGCACAAATAAAATCAACATGTTAAATGGGTAACACTCAGAAACAGCCACTTACAGCTGTGTATAATATTCACTGAAACAGAGAGTCTTCTTAAAAATCTATTTAACATTATTTCAGTATTTAAACATTACATATATGGATATCTGTATACTATTCACTAATCCTGCCTACTATTCTCCATGTGATGAGAGAGAAGCTTTCTCTTAATAATTATAAATCTAGACTTTTTCAAAATCTAGAGCTGAAGAAGGGACAGGGTTAATTTCCATTCTCTTGCAGGATGGGATTTGATATAACTGGCACTTACTAGGCACTAGTACATGGGCTCAAAGATCAAATTCTGGCCAGTAGAGCAGGCAAAGTTTGCTAGATTAATATACTTATAAAATTAAAATAGAACATGAGGTCATCTGCAGTTTGATGCCCTTTTATAGTCTTAGCATTCATGTTTTTCCTGGCATATGTGAACTACATTTGATAGAACAGATCGTTAACAAATATACAAGAATAATCACGTGAAAATTTCACACAGATAGGTATTTCAGTGTGGTCAAAAGACTAAGACTAATATGAACATAACGTTTCAGCATGCATTATTCAATCACAACTACATACTTGATACCAGGAAATGAATAATTGTCCCACTGTCTAAGTGCAATATTGCTGATAGAGGAGCTTGATTTTCATTTTTAAATCATCCTAACTCAAGACTGGAGTTACAATGTATACCTTGTGCCCAACAAAAATGGATATGCTTAATCTAATAAAGCAAAATGATGTTCTTTATACTCTAGTTAGTCTACAGTATGTATCAGCATCTTAATCTGTTTTTATTTTTTATTCTAACAGAAATAAAAAGACAGAAAGGCCTTAGTTCACATGATTAATCCAGTAGAATCCGATAACATACAATATATATTAAGATTTTTATTGTCGTATAGTGGTATATAAAAATGTTTCTGAATATTTGAATTCTGCCCTCTTCTTTTTGTGAGGTACATGTAAGTGTAATATTGAAGCCTGGAAAAGATCCTGTAGAAAGGTATAAGCCAATCCATGCTTTCTTTAAATATTGTTTATAGTTCTGGAATTCAGAAACATAATATATTACCTACAATAATTCATCCTGTACAATTTGGCTTTATAAAGGCTATGCCTTTTAAGAGTAAGCTCCAGATAATACTAGACTGCTAATATTTTAAAAGTAAAATCAGAAAAACTAGATTGTCAAGTAGTTGCTTCACTGGATGTAGAAAAAGCTTTTGATGTGGTATAAATTAAACTTTTAATATGTTTTTCTGAGATATAGATTCCCCCATTATAATTTCTTGAGTTAAAATATACTATCTTAATCCATCTATTGTGGTTACAAATGGAATTATTTGTTCTCTAAATTAAAATATCTCAGGAAAGGTTTTATTTCCTCTCATTATTTATTTATTAAATTTAGATGCTGCCCATCTCTCCTAGAGGCAACTTGTGAAACTTAAAAGACATATTTTAATTGATATATGAACCACTGGCTTATTTTATTACACAGTTAAAGTATATAAAATGTTTGGGGTTGAATATTCTTACATGTTGAGGATATTTTGAGTCTTACTGATAGTTCAATGTTCTTTATTTAAATTTCTCAAAATTACTCAAAGGTTTGGTAAATTATCAGGTTAATCCATTCAGTGGAATAAGACATACAGTTTCTAGTTTCAATTGTATCTGAGTATCTCAGGAAATTTGTAAAACGGAGACCTGCTCATGTTAATTCTCTTAAATACTGTACTTTTGAATCACTGTTCCTACAGAATGTCCTCATTTTTAATTTAAAGGTATTTAGAATGGCCAGAATGTTAGCAAAGATGATGGTTCTGAAATCTGCAAAGGCTTTTTCAGCAGCTGCAGAAAAAGGCAAAGTAAATTGGCCCGTGTACGGTAATGCAGGAAGAGAGGGGAGCTCCTAGCCATGATGGGGTAGGGAAAAGGCCCAACTTCCTTCAGCTTTTCATGTACCAGTGAGTCTGAGACCTCTTGGTCCATGGGACAAGCCAATGGCACAGAGCCTCCCAGCTTCTCCCACCCCAAGGCATCCCCACATGATCACTTAATGAGCTGCATGATCACTTAATGTCCACAACTGGGAGAGTTGGGATTAAAGTATTTGAGCAAAGCGTTCACATGGGCATCTCACTTAACAAGTACTTCACTCGATGCCCAAGATTCCTGTCCCAACTATTGTTGTCAAGTTGAAGATTACAAAGTCAAGTTGAAGAAGACTGTACAAATATTAAAAAAATTGCAGATCAACTGACCTGAACGCTACTCTTCTTGGTTCTCCATTTAACTAAGCAATTCTTATAAAAAGAGCTCTTGTTTGTCGCCACACTCCTTTTTGTCTTGAAGCATCTGTAGACATTTTTGCATCTGAAAAGCAAAACAATTACATGCCTCTTTTAAATATGTGTCCCCCTTTAAGTCAATTAATTTGTTTTAACCATCGTATCATTCAATATACTTAATATATACTAATCAGTATGTTAAATGGATACATTTCTGTGAAATAAGATCTATATGTGTTTCACTATCCAAAACAAATCCTATATAAACAACTATTAATTCTCTTTAAGTGATATCAAGTAGGTACAGGATGATAATCCAAATGCTTCTCAGATAAATTTTAGGAAGTCTGACCTGCAAATGTATTGCTGCTCTAAATACAGGACAAGCAATCCTCGATTTATGACCATTCATTTCAAAGTTACAACAGTGCTGAAAAAAGTGACCTATGACTGATCATTTGCACTTACACCTATTGCAGTACCCTCAGTCACATGATCAAAATTCAGGTGCTTGGCAACTGGCATTTATTTACAACAGTTGCAGCATCGTGGAGTCACATGATCAACACCCGCAACCTAGTCGGGAGCTTCTGAATAGCAAAGCTATATTTGCTTAATGACTATGGTTATTCACCTTACAGCTGTGGCAAAAAGAATGTAGAATCAGGCATGACTTAACGACTGGATCACTTAGTAATGGAATTTCCAGTCCCATTTGTGATTGTAAGTACAGGACTGCTTATTTTCTTCTTAATTGCAAATGAAGTATTAGTTTAACATGTTCGGATAAAGTGTAGGATGTATACAATTACTATTTGTTTTCAGTTTCGATTATTAAAATTGAATTTGTCCATATCCTAAACTATGGTTAATATGCCCAATTAACTCTTTAAAAAAACTAAATTACATGACTCACTGTTGTACTAAATAATTTCCCAAAGTTAATCATGGCAAAATTTTTGCTTTTAAACTATTATTTGTATGCATCTGCATTTTACTGACAATTTCATGTTTGTTATTTGCAATAGCAATAGCAACAATGCTAGATAAAATAAAATCTGGTACTTTCCCTCCCTTTCTTTGTCATTGAGCATGGGTGTGTGAACCAGCCAGTTTCAACAGATAGCATTGCAACATTAAGCATAAAAGGGAATATTCAAATGCAAAATGTTGAAATCAGAATACTCTTATGTATAATAAAAATAGGGTTTACACATTAAATACATTTTATTGCATTGTTTGTCTGCAACTGATGCTGCTCAAATTATGTTCATATTTCAAGTCTTTGATAGAAGTGCCCTTTTGAAATAGAGTGGAAAAGTGAGAATTTACAGCAGGGGTCTTCAAACTTGACAGCTTTAAGACTTGTGGACTTCAACTCCCAGAATTCTTCTTCCAGTCATGTTAGCTCAGGAATTCTAGGAGTTGAAGTCCACAAGTCTTAACTTGTCAAGTTTGAAGATCCTTGATTTACAGCCTAAATGAACATTCAGTGTCAAAACTTATCACTGATCATCTTGTGGAATAACCTACAGGAAAATGGGGTGGTGGGTGGAATGTGTCCCTACTGATATTCCTGGATCTGTGTGTCTTCTAATATGACTTACCATGGTGTCATTTTGGAGTACAGGAATCAACTGATTTGTAATAGTTCAGTTCTTATCTCTTTAATTACTATCAGATAATGATACTGGCCATCATCAATTAAATTCTGATCACCCATGTTATGTAATATCTATATGAACATACTGGTAATGATCCTTTGCAGTGCTGGAGCTATTTGTCAGCTTTATATTGATGATATTCAGCTTCATTATGTCCAACCCTAATTAGTATGTGAATCTAAGTCCAAATATTCACAGCCTACATGTAGATTCATAGACATTCATGTAAATCTACATCTATTCTCAAATGTTAAGATTACTGAAGAGCACATAATCTTGCAAAAGCACATCATCTAATCTAGTGGGCCTTCTTTCTCTGTTAAAATCTACTACCACAGAATTCATTTTGACAAGGTTAAAGGGTTTTCTACTGAAAATACTGAGTGATAATGGCTCTTTTCTTAGTAATGTGGAAAATAATAAATCTAATGTTTTGGAAGGGTATCTCTTTTTGAGATAGAAATGATCACAGCTTCTTAAAACTGTACTATACTGAAATATAGTAGTGTACTATACGGAAATAAAAGCACGCAATCATTTATCTTTATTAAATAAAGAAGCACAGTAATGGCACTAAGCATGAGATAACATATTGTATGGTCTGTTAGAAATAAACTGAATGTTATGACACATGTAAATTAACACTAAAACTTGACCTGATAGTGTTGTACTATTGTGCTTGACTAAAATATCTACTAAATACAATGTATTCAAAAATAGTAATTTTTACTTTACTGTATGTTTTAAAATTAAAAACAAACTAAAATACCTATTTCAGGACACTTCAAATACCAGTTAATCACAAAATCTGAAATTGCAAGAGGGTAATAGATACAGAATTTAATTTGAAGTGTAGGAAGTTAGCACCCACCCTGCTCCTAGAAAATGAAATATTCTAGTAAATATTTAAAAGGCAGAATATTTCCTCTAAAAAGAGTAGAAACCCAGTAGAATCTCACCCCCACCTTTGTTAATGGGTGGGCCATTAAGGCCTGAGCCAGAATACTTTACATAAGAAAGGTCTCCAGGTAAAGCTATAGCAATTGCCAAAAGACCTTTTAAGGGCATAAATCATCTAGCAAGGGTCAACCAAGCCTGGAACTCAGGACAGCCTACAGAGTTGCCCCTCATGGGAGTCTGACAACCAATGAGAATACAAGCTCCAATTCAAATCCCAGCAGAGGTCATAAAACCCAGGTACTCTCAGCACCTCAGCCCTTTTTTTCTTGATCTTCTCCTTCAAGCATGTGATCTTCTTTCTCTGGAGCTCCAGACCCTGTGGTCCTGTTCACCATTAAACTTTCCAAGCAGCCTCCATGTTTCCAGTGTCTTTTTCCCCACTTGGAACTGAACCCAGAAGGATATTTCTTTCAACAGAAGGTAAAGGAGAAAGATTTTTAAAATTGTGGAAATATATAATTAATTTTAAAACTTAGGAAATTTGACCAAATTACTTGAAAATCCCTCTCCCACAGTGAATTTCATATCTACTCCTTTGCAAAACTATTGATACCACTGAAGATTTTCTGCCCTCAGCATTTAGATCCAGTGATAAGAAAGTAGCAACTGAAGTTTATCTATTCTAAGAAGCTAGGAATGATGACTCATAGAAGGCCCCCTGCACTAAGCTTCTGCAGAATGACATTGTTTTTGCTCTTCCAGTATCATGCCAAAGCAATGCTTGTTGAAAAGAGTGCCAGAGACAATGTGTAATGATTGGGAAAAAAAGCATCTCACCCATATAAAATAGCTCCCCTCCAGAAAAGAAAAACAATTACCCAAGTTTAGCATCCTTGTATTTTTCCACAGGTCTTAATCAAAATCAAGCTTCAAGTTCTTCCACAGACTTTAAGCAAATAAAACAGAGTCATTCTGAAGCTTGGAAAAAGAAGGCCAGTAAGGCCAATCTTATGAAAAATTGTGCAATAAACTAGATCTAAAATTAGTCTACCAACAGAATTGAATTCATGAATTAAGAAATGCTTATACAGTATAGCATTGTATCTATGTGTGTCTTTTATATCCTAGTCCAAAGAATAAACTGTTGTAAGTGATCCGCTCCTAACAAGGATTACTTAGATTTCAATTGGATTAAATTCTTTTAAGTATGCATAAAAATTCAGCCAGCCTTCATAACAGGTTCAAGCTGACAAGCAGGCTATACTTCTATAGTAATCTAGTCAAAGTAAAATATCTAAGAAATGCTACATGTAAATAGCCATAGATTAAAACAAAATAGTTCCGACGTTCAAGTATTTAGTATTTGTTTAGTATTTTTACGAAAGCTGCATTTAGTACTTGTTTTTAGAAATGCATTTTGGTAATTACACTATGAGAGATCTCCTTAGATTGTAGAATATATTTACTTCAATAAATAACCCTCTATACTGGCAAGTCCTCTTGTTCCTCCTGCTGAGTAGTCTATAGAGAGCTGAATTTACACAAGGCTCTGCCCTAATTGCACTACTGAGATGGTATACAAGATGGTGTATTACAAGCACTTTTCCCTCATAGCACCACCCAATTAGAGAAAAAGCTTATACAGAAAGCATTTGACACTTAAATGTCAAATCTTGAAACATTTTTTGGCATAATATGGTAGTGTACTATGGTAGAAAACGTACATTTCAGAATCTCAGCTGCCTAGGGATTATCTCTCCCTGCTGTCACAATCAGAGTCAAAGGTAAACAGGCAATGACAGCAGAGCGCAGAATTAGATCTGGATATCAGTTCTGCTTAAAGGTGAGACAACTTATAGGAATAATTTAATAGTTTTCAATTCAAACTCTGAGTAGAAGCACTTATCAGAATAACTGATCCACATCAGCACATCTATTTTTACTGTGTTGGACAGAACTTAGTCATGATGATTACATAATAATTAGATTTGTTATGATTACCCACTCCAAAAGTTTCTGGAGGGCTTTACATCAGAGTTTACAATTCAAGTAGATGACAAGAAACCATAACAATCAAGAAGCACCACAGGGTTTTAAACATAAACGTATTAACCCAGACTTGGTAACAGAGCCAGGTCTTAAGGGTCTTGCAAGAACACTAGGAGAGTGGGCACAGTATGTATCTTGGGAGATGGTGAAGTTGAGGATGTATATGGGATTGCAGTCATCACACTTAAAGAGTGTGTTACAGGTTTCTAAATTTGTCAAGATTATAGACCCCAATTATTAAAATCTATCTTGTAGTATCTTGAAGTCTAATGAGAGACAATTTAAGTTTAACATCCTTCTTTATAGCGTATCTAATCAGATACTAACCAGATGCCAACTGCTAGCATAATCTACATAAGAATAAGGGAATAACTGTCGATCAATCATACAACATATTTATAAGAAAATTTTATAAGAAATTTTCTCTATTTCATTTCTGTTTCTGTTTGGCATCACACAACCTAACACTGGCTCCTTTTAAAATCTGTAGAGCATTCAAAAAATTTAGAAACTAGAAGTGCCAAATAATGACAATCTTACTGCCTTTACAATAGATTCTTAAAGGCTTATGGCATAAACCTTCAAGGACTAGAATACACTTCATTAGATAAATGAATTATAATTGCACATAACTGTAGTGATGTGGTGGGATGCATTACAGGTAGTCCTCAACTTACAATCACAATGGAGTCCATAATTACTGTTGCTACGACAGTTGTTAAGTGAGTTGTGCCCCATTTTACAACCCTTTAACCACTGTTAGGTAAATCATGTGGTTATTAAGTGAATCCCCATTGACTTTTGCTTGTCAGAAGCCAGCTGTGAAGGTTACAAATAGTGATCACATGACCCTGGGACAATGCAACTGTCAAAAATATATGCCAGTTGTCAAGTGCCCAAATTCTGAATATGTGACCACTAGGATGCTCCAACAGTTTTAAGTGTGAAAACTGGTCATAAGTCACTTTTCAGTGCCATTGTAACTTTGGTCACAAAATGAATGGTTGTAAATTGAGGACTACTTGTATTATACACAATACAGCTGCCAGTTCTTTCGTTGGCGTTTTATGCTTTTCATCTCTTCTTCATATAGGCAGTTAAGTTAAAAATAAATCTGTATTTTAATTTCCTTTTAAAAACTTTAAATGTCTTACAGTGAATGTTCACAAACATTTTACTATATTAACTTACAATGTTTTCTGCTCTTCTAGAAAATACTATGTTGTGTTTACAAGAAAGTACAGCGTAATTCAAAATCTGATGTTCTATTGAGGAAAAGGGATGGATAGCTAATTTTTCCCTAGTCTCTTTCTACCAGTTTCTTAATTACATAACAAACTCTTCAAGAACTCCCATAGTTTCCAAATACTTGCATTGTTCCGTTAACTACTCTGAAAATTAACCATAAATAGTAATTGATCCTCAAATTAACAAGATGGCCTTTCCCTGTCTACAATTACAGACCCCTTTTCTCGTCCATAATCTGTGCAATTAGATATTTCATAATTGCTGCAATTGTATTTTAACTGCTGGTAACTTGTTCAGAATAACCTTAGGATCTATTCGAAGCAAATCATAAACGCATTCTGTACATACTGAGAAGTCCCATTTGTCATCTCATAATCAACAACGCTACTCCTAACACATATTTGTTATTCAGATTTCTCATTGTTTGGATCTAAATACTCGCTTTTCTCTTTGACTTCCCCACCTGTACAGTATACATTACACAGCCGCTAGCAATGCAATACCACTTTTACATGTAACAACACAGGCTTAATGATGCTCTGAGATGAGTAAACAGAGAGTCAAGAGAATGGAATGGGGAAAGCACCCCATGTCTCACCCATGAAGCCCCCCCTTAGGCACCGTCTCAGGCAACCGGAGATCTACACCTCGACCAAAAGACAGCTTGTCACACGATCACCACAGCACGCGCTGCGTCGTGGGTCAACAGGCAAGGGACATCTGACACCCGCAGCTCTTGCTGATTAGCTCCAGAAACACCTGCGGCCAAGCGAAGCAAAGCCGGCTGTCTTCCTGCATTTCTCCCACAGGCGAAGCGGGTTTAGGTGCCCCTGAGGAGCCGCCCAGCCCGTCAGCCGCCCCCGCGCTGTTTCCCCACAGCGGAGGAGCCGGCCATCTATCCAAAGTTGAATCCAGACAGCCGAGCCCAAAGAGGCTTCGGAGAAGCCTCTCGTTCCTCCTCCTTTCCGCCCTCGCCGTGCCGCATCTCTCCGCCTTTATAGTGTGCCGTTGACTCCCACCTCTGTTCCCCACTGTTTCCCTCCCCGCAGCCTCCTTTGCTTTCTCCTCACACCGTTTCGCCTTCTCCGACCTCTTCCAGCCCCCCCCCGCGCTTCTGCTCTCCGGGCCGTAGCGGCGCGCGCCTGCCAGGGCAGAAAGCAGCCGCAGTCCACAGCCTTTTCCTCCTCGCTTCTCCGCCTCGCCCTCCACCCAGGCAGCCAACTTCACCTCAAGCCCGCCTGGCGCGGCTGAGCTGCACGCAGCGGGGATGTATACGAGGGCTCGTCGCCGCGGCTGGTCCTCGTCAACCCGGGCCTTTCGGCGCCCGCGAGACCAAAAAGGCCGAGCCGCCTTAAACGTCCCTCCGGGAAGGGCGCTTTCGTTACTCTCCACGCAGCTGTCGGCGGCAGGGATTGCAGCAGCCGAGGACTTCTCCGAGGAGCCGTCGCTCCCGTCCCTCTCGCTTTGTTTGGTTTTCGGAGGAGAGGAGGGAGCGTCGCCAATGGCGGTAGCAAGTTTCCGCCAGCAGAGCTAGTCCCTGTCTGTCTTGTCTGTCTCTCTCTCTCTCTCCTCCGCCTCCCAACCCTGGAATAGCTAAAGGCCGGCCAAAACAAGGGGGAGGAGGGGACGTTAAAAGGCAATAAATATATTTGGGGAATGGGCGTGCACCTAGCGCGAACTATGTCATTATTCCAGCTTGTGTCATAAGGCAGAGTTTCTTCGTAAGGCGGTTTTCTTCACATCCACCGTCACGTCCGCAACAGCTTCTTCCTAACTCTTGCCCAATGTCCTGGAATGTTGTTCTGCACCGCGAAAAAATCAATTAATAAAGGGTATCCAGGTAAACGTTCCTACTTCGCAAGCGACGAGGTATCGGAAGTTAAACGTGTGTACGCCGAAAAGGATTCAGCAGAAGGGATTTAATACTCAATGCGGATGCCCTAGATATGTCTAGCGAAAATAAAGTTCCTCCGTCGACTTCAGTGGAACCCACTCTCCCGAGCGGACGAGAAGATAAATTTCAGCCTTAAAAGGCTGTGGATCACGATCCCTTCTGATTGTGTGCACATGGAGGAAAACGAATTGGTTATTCCTAAATAAGGACGCAGGCTTGGTAAACAGATTACATTCAGTGTATGGATTACTGCATGTTATGCTAGCAGCCTGGATTCACTGGGGAGCCTGTTGCGTTCTGCCACATTTGAGAAGTCACAGGTTTTCCACCTGTGCTTCATAACTATCCAATAATGTATAATATAGGCGACAAAAATACCTTGAAGCAAAAGTTCCTACAGTGATGGCTTCTTGTCTCTTTCCCTGGAAAGGGTAGTACAAATAGTCCTTGACTTACAACAATTCAATGAGTGACCATTCAAAGTTACAGTGGCACTGAAAAAAGTGACATGACCATTTTTTCATAGTTACCTTTGTAGCATCCCCAGGATCATGTGATCAAAATTCAGATGCTTGGCAACTGATTCATACTTAGACCCTTGCAGCGTCCCGGGCTCATGTGATCACTTTTTGCAATCTTCTGACAAGCAAAGTCAATCGGGAAGCCAGATTCACTTAACAACCAGATTAGTAATTTATCAACTGGTAGATAATAATTTATCAAGTGGTAGATAATAAAAAAAACGGTCTGCGCATGTGCAGGGCTATGGCGGCTCGGAGGAGGTGAGCGTTGGTTGCTAGCTATCGGAGTGTGTTGAGTCCAGCTATTGGGGGTTTGCCAGCCCTTTGAAGACGACCCTGGCAGCAGTCCGACCCGGGGCGTCTTTCCCTGGGTCGGGTTTTGACGGGGGAGCCGGCAGCGCGAGTCGGCAGAGTTTTTACTTGCCGGCTGGTCCTGGGCGGCGCAGCGGTCGGTGCGGCCTTGGCGGCCTTGGCGGCGTTGCCGTCTTCGGCGCTGCTCTTTCTACGCCGCTGATGCCGCTCGCGTTTGGAGCCTGTATTTGGAGCCCATTCAGCCCGTTTTGCTTATGCGGGCTGCTTGTGAGGCTTCTGGTTGGCCCGAGTGTCTTCCTGGGCCATGGTCCCCATTGCGAGCGGACTGGCGTGTGGACTGGCGGCGAGGGATGGCGATGCCGGTCCGGGGTTTCTTTTCTTTCCCGGAGGCTGTCGTTCGTCACGACGGCTGGAGGTGTGGCTCTGCGGCCTGGCAGCCTCCTCAATTCCAGAGCTCTTTGGTGCCTGGAGTTGGGTTTCGAGCCTGGGACCAGGACTTACGCCGGAGGCTGGACTCTGGGGCCTGGAGTCGGGGACCGGTGCCTGTACCTGGAGCCAGTGGAGCCTGAAGCCAGCGAAGTCTGGAGCCAGGGTTCGTGTCTGGAGCCAGTGTCGGGGCCTGGAGCCGGTTTCCTGTGCCTGTGCCTGGAGCCCGGAGTCTGGGATCAGCATCTGCACCTGGGGCCGTGGTAATATGGCCTATGCTGTCTGTGTCGGGAGCTGTGCCGGAAGCTGTGCTGCTAGAAGTTTGCCGTCTGACCCGGCTTGTTTTGCTGGGTCAGAATATCAACAACGGCTGTTCTACGGCTTCCACTGCTTGCTGGGAGGCTTGCCATCTGACTCAGGACTGGAGGACGCAAGTAGAGGTGATTGGCTGGTGAGGGCATCGGGCCCTTAGTGGCCGTCTACCATGCCTGGACCATCTTCCTCCCCCAATCTGTTTCAGTTGCCGGGGGCCACATGGTGTGGTGGGAGCATGCCATGTTGTTTAGCACCACTGAGGTGAGAGACCAGTGGGTTTTTGCCCCCTTGACTAGAGCTATCCTGATGACTGTTCCCGGGGAGAGAGAGGAGTTTGAGCTGTCTCAGAGTTCACAGAACTTACTTCCCGGTGGGTAGTGAGAATGCCACCGGGCGGAAGTCTTCTGTTGTTTTTGGCTCTAGAACTGAACTGACTGACCATCGCGAACTGAACTTTTACCATCTTTTATCATCTATTCTGGACTTGACTGCTCCCTAGCAATAACCACTATGGGATATATCTACTCTTCTCTTGAGCTGCGGGGCTCAGGGGTGTTTCCCTGTCCCTGAGATGTCCCGCTGTTTTGTCAAAGCCCTCCTCGATGACGGGTTTATTATTCCGAGAGGGGCATAGCATGACCAAGGGTTTTAAATTTTGTTTATTCGGAAGGGGAGGTTTTAAAATTTCTAATTGGTCGTCTTAAGGGGTTAGGGGAGGGGGAGAGGTCTTTCTGCAGCCCGGTGCAGTAGGGAAGGCGGGGGCGGGGGGGGGGGTGGAGGGGCTTCGGGGTGTAGGTGGGGACCGCGATCCCCAGGGTGGTTGGAATTGGCAGAGGACGTCGAGGCACAGGGCCATATCATGTGCTGGGAGCACCACCCGCCATCTTTGTGCGGTGGCCCGCTCGACCCTGTGGCCTCCTCCCTAGGGAGCATCGGGAATTGGGATCCCTGGCCTTAGGTTGGTGTATTTTAATGCCAGGTCCGTGGCTAATAAATCTTCCCTCCTCCAGAGATCATTGAGGAGGAGGCTGCGGACCTGGCTTGTATCACCAGACCTGGTTGGGCCGGAGGGAGGTGTCCCTCTGGTTGATTTATGCCCTCCAGGTTTTCGGGTTTTGCACCGACCACGGGCTCAGGGTAGGGGTGGTGGGGTGGCGTGGTTATTAGGGAGACCCTGTTTCCAAGGGAGGTCACTGTTGCAGAGATAGGCGGGAGTGAGACCCTCCTTGTGAGGTGGGGCCTAGTGGTCAGGTGGGCCTGCTGCTTACATACCTTTCCCCAGCTGTGTGGCAGCGGCCCTACCTGGGCTTCTCGACCTCCTCTCTGGGGTGGCGGTGGAGCTCCCGGATCTTATGGTTCTGGGGACTTAATCTGCCTTCCTGGGGGAGCGTCGGGTTTGGCCCAGGAGTTCATGGCTTCTATGGAGGCTATGGGCCTGACCCAGTTGATTCAAGGCCCGACTCATGAGGGGGGAATACTCTTGACCTAGTTTTGTCTCTGAGCGGTGGCGGAGTGACAGAGGGCAGGCTACTTTGACAGCCTTGCCCGTTCCATGGTCTGATCACTATCTCCTACGGCTGGTCTTCCAACAGGCTGCCCCCACTGCTGGGAGGAGGAACCACTTAGGTGGTTCCGCCCCAGGCGCCTGATGGACCCTGAAAGGTTCCAGGCAGAACTGGGGTTTTTTCCCTCTTCCCTTGCTCACAACTCTGCCGAGGATCTGGCAGTGGCCTGGCAACGGGCTGCGTCGGAGGCCCTCGACAGAGTTGTCCCCATGGTCCCCTTACACGTCGTGGATCCCGGTTTGCTCCTGGTATACTGAGGAGCTCCGGGAGAAACGTCATGTAGGGGTTTAGAGAGCAGGTGGAGGTCTACCCGTTCTCAATCCGATCGGCCCAGCTAAGAGCCTACATTAGGACTTACCTGGTAGCTATGGAGAGGCGAGAAGGTCTTATCTCTCCACTCTCATAGCGTCCGCAGATAACGCCCAGCCGCCTGTTTGGGTTACCCGTTCCTCCTTCGGCTTGAGGGGGGGCGGACCCCCTGCGGGGCAGGGCTGAGGAGTTTGGTCAATATCTGGCGGATAAGATCGCTCGCATTCGGGACGGGTTGTCCTCTGATTTGCAGTGGTCGGAGGAACGAGTTGTGGGTAGTCTGGCCACTGTTATCTGGGATGAGTTTGATCCTGTCTCCGAGGATGAAGTGGACAGGATTATGCGGCGACTGAGTTCCACCACATGTTTGTTGGACCCGTGTCCCTCCTGGCTGACTTATGCCGCCAGGGAGGCCACCTGCGGTTGGCTCCGGGCAGTTGTCAAGCTTCATTGAGGGAGGGTGTCTTTCCTCCGCCTTGAAGGAGGCGGTGGTGAGACCCCTCCTGAAGAGCCTGCCTTGGACCCGACCGTGTAGACAACTTTCGTCGGTCTCCAACCTTCGCTTTTGGGGAAGGTTGTTGAGAGTGTGGTGGCTCAGCAGGTTCGCTTTCCTGGATGAAGCGGACTACCTGGATCCGTACCAATCGGGCTTCCGACCCGGTTACAGCACGGAGACGGCATTGGTCGCGCTGATGGATGATTTGGAGGGCCCGGACAGGGGTTTTTCCTCTGTCCTGGTCCTATTGGACCTCTCAGCGGCTTTCGATACCATCGACCATGGTATCCTTTGCGTCGCCTCCGGGGTTGGGAGTGGGGGCACTGTTCTTCAGTGGTTCTTCCTACCTCTCGGGCGATCGCAATCGGTGTTAGTGGGAGGGGTTCGGTCGACCCCGAGGGCTCTCTCTTATGGGGTCCCACAGGGGTCGGTCCTTTCCCTCTTATTTAATATCTACATGAAACCGCTGGGTGAGATCATCCGTGGCTTTGGGGTGAAATTCCATCAGACGCTGATGATACTCAGCTGTACTTTCCACCCTGGCCAGATCAGCGATGCCCTCTCCCTGATGTCCCGGTGCTTGGATGTGGTACGGATCTGGATGAGTAGGAACATGCTCCGACTCAACCCGGCAAGACTGAGTGGCTTTGCGTGTCGGGCGTCTCGGCCCAGCCAGGATTGTTTATCCTTGGCCATAGGGGAGGTGTTACCCCTGTTGATAGGGCACGGAATCTGGGGGTCCTCCTGGATGTACGGCTCCGGTTGGAGGAGCAGGTGGGGGCCGTCGCCAGGGGCCTTTGCCCAGCTCCGTCTTGTTCGACAACTTCGCCCTTTCTGGATCAGACGCCCTACGCACGGTTACTCATGCCCTTGTCACCTCGAGACTCGACTACTGCAACGCTCTCTATCTAGGACTGCTTGCATACCATCCGAGATTGCAGTTGGTGCAGAATGCGGCCGCGCCGGTGGTGATGGGAGTTACCCGGTTCTCCCATGTTACCCCCCTCCTGCGTGGCCTGCATTGGTTGCCGATGCGCTCCGGGTGAGATTCAAGGTTTTAGTTTTAACATTCAAAGTCCTACACATGGGTCCCAATATCTGAGGAGCGTCTTCTTCCAATAGCTAGCTCGGCCGCCCTGTGCGGGCTCATAGGCAAGGACTCCTCGGGGTTCCATGGCGGTCCAATGCGGTTGGTACTTCCCCGACGACAGCCTCTCTGTTGCGCCCCCAACCTCTGGAATCAACTGCCTCTGGAGCTCAGTCTGGCCCCTGATCTCCACACCTTCCGCCGTGAATTAAAAATGGTTGTTTGACCAACCCGGGCTGTGACCCTCCTTGGGGGGAGGGATGGGTTTTTTAATGTATTTTATTGTATTGTTGTGTCTTATATTTGGGCTTGTTGGTTTAATGTCTTTTAAATATTTATTGTTCTGTGTTTTTAGTTGTGAGCCGCCCTGAGTCTTCGGAGATGGGGCGGCATACAAGTTCAAATATAAAATAAAATAAAATAAACGAAGTGATTCACTTAACAAACTGTGGCAAGAAATTCATTAAAATGGGGCAAAACTCAATAAATTCTCACTTAACAATTTGGCTCAATGTAGTTGTAAGTCGATGACTACAACTACAGGGGAGTTCCTCGGTTATCACCGAATTTAGCCCAAAATTTCTGTTACTAAGCAAGGACCGTTATTAGTGAGTTTTGTCCTATATTACAACCTTTCTTGCCACAGTT
>CM019149.1:147320726-147426860 GCA_009733165.1 Naja naja | reverse complement strand
AGTATTTAAACATTACATATATGGATATCTGTATACTATTCACTAATCCTGCCTACTATTCTCCATGTGATGAGAGAGAAGCTTTCTCTTAATAATTATAAATCTAGACTTTTCAAAATCTAGAGCTGAAGAAGGGACAGGGTTAATCTCCATTCTCTTGCAGGATGGGATTTATAAACTGGCACTTACTAGGCACTAGTACATGGGCTCAAAGATCAAATTCTGGCCAGTAGAGCAGGCAAAGTTTGCTAGATTAATATACTTATAAAATTAAAATAGAACATGAGGTCATCTGCAGTTTGATGCCCTTTTATAGTCTTAGCATTCATGTTTTTCCTGGCATATGTGAACTACATTTGATAGAACAGATCGTTAACAAATATACAAGAATAATCACGTGAAAATTTCACACAGATAGGTATTTCAGTGTGGTCAAAAGACTAAGACTAATATGAACATAACGTTTCAGCATGCATTATTCAATCACAACTACATACTTGATACCAGGAAATGAATAATTGTCCCACTGTCTAAGTGCAATATTGCTGATAGAGGAGCTTGATTTTCATTTTTAAATCATCCTAACTCAAGACTGGAGTTACAATGTATACCTTGTGCCCAACAAAATGGATATGCTTAATCTAATAAAGCAAAATGATGTTCTTTATACTCTAGTTAGTCTACAGTATGTATCAGCATCTTAATCTGTTTTTATTTTTATTCTAACAGAAATAAAAGACAGAAAGGCCTTAGTTCACATGATTAATCCAGTAGAATCCGATAACATACAATATATATTAAGATTTTATTGTCGATAGTGGTATATAAAAATGTTTCTGAATATTTGAATTCTGCCCTCTTCTTTTTGTGAGGTACATGTAAGTGTAATATTGAAGCCTGGAAAAGATCCGGTAGAAAGGTATAAGCCAATCCATGCTTTTTTAAATATTGTTTATAGTTCTGGAATTCAGAAACATAATATATTACCTACAATAATTCATCCTGTACAATTTGGCTTTATAAAAGGCTATGCCTTTTAAGAGTAAGCTCCAGATAATACTAGACTGCTAATATTTTAAAAGTAAAATCAGAAAAACTAGATTGTCAAGTAGTTGCTTCACTGGATGTAGAAAAAGCTTTTGATGTGGTATAAATTAAACTTTTAATATGTTTTTCTGAGATATAGATTCCCCCATTATAATTTCTTGAGTTAAAATATACTATCTTAATCCATCTATTGTGGTTACAAATGGAATTATTTGTTCTCTAAATTAAAATATCTCAGGAAAGGTTTTATTTCCTCTCATTATTTATTTATTAAATTTAGATGCTGCCCATCTCTCTAGAGGCAACTTGTGAAACTTAAAAGACATATTTTAATTGATATATGAACCACTGGCTTATTTTATTACACAGTTAAAGTATATAAAATGTTTGGGGTTGAATATTCTTACATGTTGAGGATATTTTGAGTCTTACTGATAGTTCAATGTTCTTTATTTAAATTTCTCAAAATTACTCAAAGGTTTGGTAAATTATCAGGTTAATCCATTCAGTGGAATAAGACATACAGTTTCTAGTTTCAATTGTATCTGAGTATCTCAGGAAATTTGTAAAACGGAGACCTGCTCATGTTAATTCTCTTAAATACTGTACTTTTGAATCACTGTTCCTACAGAATGTCCTCATTTTTAATTTAAAGGTATTTAGAATGGCCAGAATGTTAGCAAAGATGATGGTTCTGAAATCTGCAAAGGCTTTTTCAGCAGCTGCAGAAAAAGGCAAAAGTAAATTGGCCTGCACGGTAATGCAGGAAGAGAGGGGAGCTCCTAGCCATGATGGGGTAGGGAAAAGGCCCAACTTCCTTCAGCTTTTCATGTACCAGTGAGTCTGAGACCTCTTGGTCCATGGGACAAGCCAATGGCACAGAGCCTCCCAGCTTCTCCCACCCCAAGGCATCCCCACATGATCACTTAATGAGCTGCATGATCACTTAATGTCCACAACTGGGAGAGTTGGGATTAAAGTATTTGAGCAAAGCTTCACATGGGCATCTCACTTAACAAGTACTTCACTCGATGCCCAAGATTCCTGTCCCAACTATTGTTGTCAAGTTGAAGATTACAAAGTCAAGTTGAAGAAGACTGTACAAATATTAAAAAAATTGCAGATCAACTGACCTGAACGCTACTCTTCTTGGTTCTCCATTTAACTAAGCAATTCTTATAAAAAAGAGCTCTTGTTTGTCGCCACACTCCTTTTTGTCTTGAAGCATCTGTAGACATTTTTGCATCTGAAAAGCAAAACAATTACATGCCTCTTTTAAATATGTGTCCCCCCTTTAAGTCAATTAATTTGTTTTAACCATCGTATCATTCAATATACTTAATGATATTACTAATCAGTATGTTAAATGGATACATTTCTGTGAAATAAGATCTATATGTGTTTCACTATCCAAAAACAAATCCTATATAAACAACTATTAATTCTCTTTAAGTGATATCAAGTAGGTACAGGATGATAATCCAAATGCTTCTCAGATAAATTTTAGGAAGTCTGACCTGCAAATGTATTGCTGCTCTAAATACAGGACAAGCAATCCTCGATTTATGACCATTCATTTCAAAGTTACAACAGTGCTGAAAAAAGTGACCTATGACTGATCATTTGCACTTACACCTATTGCAGTACCCTCAGTCACATGATCAAAATTCAGGTGCTTGGCAACTGGCATTTATTTACAACAGTTGCAGCATCGTGGAGTCACATGATCAACACCGCAACCTAGTCGGGAGCTTCTGAATAGCAAAGCTATATTTGCTTAATGACTATGGTTATTCACCTTACAGCTGTGGCAAAAAGAATGTAGAATCAGGCATGACTTAACGACTGGATCACTTAGTAATGGAATTTCCAGTCCCATTTGTGATTGTAAGTACAGGACTGCTTATTTTCTTCTTAATTGCAAATGAAGTATTAGTTTAACATGTTCGGATAAAGTGTAGGATGTATACAATTACTATTTGTTTTCAGTTTCGATTATTAAAATTGAATTTGTCCATATCCTAAACTATGGTTAATATGCCCAATTAACTCTTTAAAAAACTAAATTACATGACTCACTGTTGTACTAAATAATTTCCCAAAGTTAATCATGGCAAAATTTTTGCTTTTAAACTATTATTTGTATGCATCTGCATTTTACTGACAATTTCATGTTTGTTATTTGCAATAGCAATAGCAACAATGCTAGATAAAATAAAATCTGGTACTTTCCCTCCCTTTCTTTGTCATTGAGCATGGGTGTGTGAACCAGCCAGTTTCAACAGATAGCATTGCAACATTAAGCATAAAAGGGAATATTCAAATGCAAAATGTTGAAATCAGAATACTCTTATGTATAATAAAAATAGGGTTTACACATTAAATACATTTTATTGCATTGTTTGTCTGCAACTGATGCTGCTCAAATTATGTTCATATTTCAAGTCTTTGATAGAAGTGCCCTTTTGAAATAGAGTGGAAAAGTGAGAATTTACAGCAGGGGTCTTCAAACTTGACAGCTTTAAGACTTGTGGACTTCAACTCCCAGAATTCTTCTTCCAGTCATGTTAGCTCAGGAATTCTAGGAGTTGAAGTCCACAAGTCTTAACTTGTCAAGTTTGAAGATCCTGATTTACAGCCTAAATGAACATTCAGTGTCAAAACTTATCACTGATCATCTTGTGGAATAACCTACAGGAAAATGGGGTGGTGGGTGGAATGTGTCCCTACTGATATTCCTGGATCTGTGTGTCTTCTAATATGACTTACCATGGTGTCATTTTGGAGTACAGGAATCAACTGATTTGTAATAGTTCAGTTCTTATCTCTTTAATTACTATCAGATAATGATACTGGCCATCATCAATTAAATTCTGATCACCCATGTTATGTAATATCTATATGAACATACTGGTAATGATCCTTTGCAGTGCTGGAGCTATTTGTCAGCTTTATATTGATGATATTCAGCTTCATTATGTCCAACCCTAATTAGTATGTGAATCTAAGTCCAAATATTCACAGCCTACATGTAGATTCATAGACATTCATGTAAATCTACATCTATTCTCAAATGTTAAGATTACTGAAGAGCACATAATCTTGCAAAAGCACATCATCTAATCTAGTGGGCCTTCTTTCTCTGTTAAAATCTACTACCACAGAATTCATTTTGACAAGGTTAAAGGGTTTTCTACTGAAAATACTGAGTGATAATGGCTCTTTTCTTAGTAATGTGGAAAATAATAAATCTAATGTTTTGGAAGGGTATCTCTTTTGAGATAGAAATGATCACAGCTTCTTAAAACTGTACTATACTGAAATATAGTAGTGTACTATACGGAAATAAAAGCACAATCATTTATCTTTATTAAATAAAGAAGCACAGTAATGGCACTAAGCATGAGATAACATATTGTATGGTCTGTTAGAAATAAACTGAATGTTATGACACATGTAAATTAACACTAAAACTTGACCTGATAGTGTTGTACTATTGTGCTTGACTAAAATATCTACTAAATACAATGTATTCAAAAATAGTAATTTTTACTTTACTGTATGTTTTAAAAATTAAAAAACAAACTAAAATACCTATTTCAGGACACTTCAAATACCAGTTAATCACAAAATCTGAAATTGCAAGAGGGTAATAGATACAGAATTTAATTTGAAGTGTAGGAAGTTAGCACCCACCCTGCTCCTAGAAAAATGAAATATTCTAGTAAATATTTAAAAGGCAGAATATTTCCTCTAAAAAGAGTAGAAACCCAGTAGAATCTCACCCCCACCTTTGTTAATGGGTGGGCCATTAAGGCCTGAGCCAGAATACTTTACATAAGAAAGGTCTCCAGGTAAAGCTATAGCAATTGCCAAAAGACCTTTTAAGGGCATAAATCATCTAGCAAGGGTCAACCAAGCCTGGAACTCAGGACAGCCTACAGAGTTGCCCCTCATGGGAGTCTGACAACCAATGAGAATACAAGCTCCAATTCAAATCCCAGCAGAGGTCATAAAACCCAGGTACTCTCAGCACCTCAGCCCTTTTTTTCTTGATCTTCTCCTTCAAGCATGTGATCTTCTTTCTCTGGAGCTCCAGACCCTGTGGTCCTGTTCACCATTAAACTTTCCAAGCAGCCTCCATGTTTCCAGTGTCTTTTTCCCCACTTGGAACTGAACCCAGAAGGATATTTCTTTCAACAGAAGGTAAAGGAGAAAGATTTTTAAAATTGTGGAAATATATAATTAATTTTTAAAACTTAGGAAATTTGACCAAATTACTTGAAAATCCCTCTCCCACAGTGAATTTCATATCTACTCCTTTGCAAAACTATTGATACCACTGAAGATTTTCTGCCCTCAGCATTTAGATCCAGTGATAAGAAAGTAGCAACTGAAGTTTATCTATTCTAAGAAGCTAGGAATGATGACTCATAGAAGGCCCCTGCACTAAGCTTCTGCAGAATGACATTGTTTTGCTCTTCCAGTATCATGCCAAAGCAATGCTTGTTGAAAAGAGTGCCAGAGACAATGTGTAATGATTGGGAAAAAAGCATCTCACCCATATAAAATAGCTCCCTCCAGAAAAGAAAAACAATTACCCAAGTTTAGCATCCTTGTATTTTTCCACAGGTCTTAATCAAAATCAAGCTTCAAGTTCTTCCACAGACTTTAAGCAAATAAAACAGAGTCATTCTGAAGCTTGGAAAAAGAAGGCCAGTAAGGCCAATCTTATGAAAAATTGTGCAATAAACTAGATCTAAAATTAGTCTACCAACAGAATTGAATTCATGAATTAAGAAATGCTTATACAGTATAGCATTGTATCTATGTGTGTCTTTTATATCCTAGTCCAAAGAATAAACTGTTGTAAGTGATCCGCTCCTAACAAGGATTACTTAGATTTCAATTGGATTAAATTCTTTTTAAGTATGCATAAAAATTCAGCCAGCCTTCATAACAGGTTCAAGCTGACAAGCAGGCTATACTTCTATAGTAATCTAGTCAAAGTAAAATATCTAAGAAATGCTACATGTAAATAGCCATAGATTAAAACAAAATAGTTCCGACGTTCAAGTATTTAGTATTTGTTTAGTATTTTTTACGAAAGCTGCATTTAGTACTTGTTTTTAGAAATGCATTTTGGTAATTACACTATGAGAGATCTCCTTAGATTGTAGAATATATTTACTTCAATAAATAACCCTCTATACTGGCAAGTCCTCTTGTTCCTCCTGCTGAGTAGTCTATAGAGAGCTGAATTTACACAAGGCTCTGCCCTAATTGCACTACTGAGATGGTATACAAGATGGTGTATTACAAGCACTTTTCCCTCATAGCACCACCCAATTAGAGAAAAAGCTTATACAGAAAGCATTTGACACTTAAATGTCAAATCTTGAAACATTTTTTGGCATAATACGGTAGTGTACTATGGTAGAAAACGTACATTTCAGAATCTCAGCTGCCTAGGGATTATCTCTCCCTGCTGTCACAATCAGAGTCAAAGGTAAACAGGCAATGAAAGCAGAGCAGAATTAGATCTGGATATCAGTTCTGCTTAAAGGTGAGACAACTTATAGGAATAATTTAATAGTTTTCAATTCAAACTCTGAGTAGAAGCGCTTATCAGAATAACTGATCCACATCAGCACATCTATTTTACTGTGTTGGACAGAACTTAGTCATGATGATTACATAATAATTAGATTTGTTATGATTACCCACTCCAAAAGTTTCTGGAGGGCTTTACATCAGAGTTTACAATTCAAGTAGATGACAAGAAACCATAACAATCAAGAAGCACCACAGGGTTTTAAACATAAACATATTAACCCAGACTTGGTAACAGAGCCAGGTCTTAAGGGTCTTGCAAGAACACTAGGAGAGTGGGCACAGTATGTATCTTGGGAGATGGTGAAGTTGAGGATGTATATGGGATTGCAGTCATCACACTTAAAAGAGTGTGTTACAGGTTTCTAAATTTGTCAAGATTATAGACCCCAATTATTAAAATCTATCTTGTAGTATCTTGAAGTCTAATGAGAGACAATTTAAGTTTAACATCCTTCTTTATAGCGTATCTAATCAGATACTAACCAGATGCCAACTGCTAGCATAATCTACATAAGAATAAGGGAATAACTGTCGATCAATCATACAACATATTTATAAGAAATTTTTATAAGAAATTTTCTCTATTTCATTTCTGTTTCTGTTTGGCATCACACAACCTAACACTGGCTCCTTTTAAAATCTGTAGAGCATTCAAAAAATTTAGAAACTAGAAGTGCCAAATAATGACAATCTTACTGCCTTTTACAATAGATTCTTAAAGGCTTATGGCATAAACCTTCAAGGACTAGAATACACTTCATTAGATAAATGAATTATAATTGCACATAACTGTAGTGATGTGGTGGGATGCATTACAGGTAGTCCTCAACTTACAATCACAATGGAGTCCATAATTACTGTTGCTACGACAGTTGTTAAGTGAGTTGTGCCCCATTTTACAACCCTTTAACCACTGTTAGGTAAATCATGTGGTTATTAAGTGAATCCCCCATTGACTTTGCTTGTCAGAAGCCAGCTGTGAAGGTTACAAATAGTGATCACATGACCCTGGGACAATGCAACTGTCAAAAATATATGCCAGTTGTCAAGTGCCCAAATTCTGAATATGTGACCACTAGGATGCTCCAACAGTTTTAAGTGTGAAAACTGGTCATAAGTCACTTTTTCAGTGCCATTGTAACTTTGGTCACAAAATGAATGGTTGTAAATTGAGGACTACTTGTATTATACACAATACAGCTGCCAGTTCTTTCGTTGGCGTTTTATGCTTTTCATCTCTTCTTCATATAGGCAGTTAAGTTAAAAATAAATCTGTATTTTAATTTCCTTTTAAAAACTTTAAATGTCTTACAGTGAATGTTCACAAACATTTTACTATATTAACTTACAATGTTTTCTGCTCTTCTAGAAAATACTATGTTGTGTTTACAAGAAAGTACAGCGTAATTCAAAATCTGATGTTCTATTGAGGAAAAGGGATGGATAGCTAATTTTTCCCTAGTCTCTTTCTACCAGTTTCTTAATTACATAACAAACTCTTCAAGAACTCCCATAGTTTCCAAATACTTGCATTGTTCCGTTAACTACTCTGAAAATTAACCATAAATAGTAATTGATCCTCAAATTAACAAGATGGCCTTTCCCTGTCTACAATTACAGACCCCTTTTCTCGTCCATAATCTGTGCAATTAGATATTTCATAATTGCTGCAATTGTATTTTAACTGCTGGTAACTTGTTCAGAATAACCTTAGGATCTATTCGAAGCAAATCATAAACGCATTCTGTACATACTGAGAAGTCCCATTTGTCATCTCATAATCAACAACGCTACTCCTAACACATATTTGTTATTCAGATTTCTCATTGTTTGGATCTAAATACTCGCTTTTCTCTTTGACTTCCCCACCTGTACAGTATACATTACACAGCCGCTAGCAATGCAATACCACTTTTACATGTAACAACACAGGCTTAATGATGCTCTGAGATGAGTAAACAGAGAGTCAAGAGAATGGAATGGGGAAAGCACCCCATGTCTCACCCATGAAGCCCCCACTTAGGCACCGTCTCAGGCAACCGGAGATCTACACCTCGACCAAAAGACAGCTTGTCACACGATCACCACAGCACGCGCTGCGTCGTGGGTCAACAGGCAAGGGACATCTGACACCCGCAGCTCTTGCTGATTAGCTCCAGAAACACCTGCGGCCAAGCGAAGCAAAAGCCGGCTGTCTTCCTGCATTCTCTCCCACAGGCGAAGCGGGTTTAGGTGCCCCTGAGGAGCCGCCCAGCCCGTCAGCCGCCCCGCGCTGTTTCCCCACAGCGGAGGAGCCGGCCATCTATCCAAAGTTGAATCCAGACAGCCGAGCCCAAAGAGGCTTCGGAGAAGCCTCGTTCCTCCTCCTTTCCGCCCTCGCCGTGCCGCATCTCTCCCGCCTTTATAGCGTGCCGTTGACTCCCACCTCTGTTCCCCACTGTTTCCCTCCCACGCAGCCTCCTTTGCTTTCTCCTCACACCCGTTTCGCCTTCTCCGACCTCTTCCAGCCCCTCCCCCGCGCTGCTCTCCGGGCCGTAGCGGCGCGCGCCTGCCAGGGCAGCAGCCGCAGTCCACAGCCTTTTCCTCCTCGCTTCTCCCGCCTCGCCTCCACCCAGGCAGCCAACTTCACCTCAAGCCCGCCTGGCTGAGCTGCACGCAGCGGGGATGTATACGAGGGCTCGTCGCCGCGGCTGGTCCTCGTCAACCCGGCCTTTCGGCGCCCGCGAGACCAAAAAAAGGCCGAGCCGCCTTAAACGTCCCTCCGGGAAGGGCGCTTTCGTTACTCTCCACGCAGCTGTCGGCGGCAGGGATTGCAGCAGCCGAGGACTTCCCTCCGAGGAGCCGTCGCTCCCGTCCCTCTCGCTTTGTTTGGTTTTCGGAGGAGAGGAGGGAGCGTCGCCAATGGCGGTAGCAAGTTTCCGCCAGCAGAGCTAGTCCCTGTCTGTCTTGTCTCTCTCTCTCTCTCCTCCGCCTCCCAACCCTGGAATAGCTAAAGGCCGGCCAAAAACAAGGGGGGGAGGAGGGGACGTTAAAAGGCAATAAATATATTTGGGGAATGGCGCGTGCACCTAGCGCGAACTATGTCATTATTCCAGCTTGTGTCATAAGGCAGAGCTTTCTTCGTAAGGCGGTTTTCTTCACATCCACCGTCACGTCCGCAACAGCTTCTTCCTAACTCTTGCCCAATGTCCTGGAATGTTGTTCTGCACCGCGAAAAAAATCAATTAATAAAGGGTATCCAGGTAAACGTTCCTACTTCGCAAGCGACGAGGTATCGGAAGTTAAACGTGTGTACGCCGAAAAGGATTCAGCAGAAGGGATTTAATACTCAATGCGGATGCCCTAGATATGTCTAGCGAAAATAAAGTTCCTCCCGTCGACTTCAGTGGAACCCACTCTCCCGAGCGGACGAGAAGATAAATTTCAGCCTTAAAAGGCTGTGGATCACGATCCCTTCTGATTGTGTGCACATGGAGGAAAACGAATTGGTTATTCCTAAATAAGGACGCAGGCTTGGTAAACAGATTACATTCAGTGTATGGATTACTGCATGTTAGCAGCCCTGGATTCACTGGGGAGCCTGTTGCGTTCTGCCACATTTGAGAAGTCACAGGTTTTCCACCTGTGCTTCATAACTATCCAATAATGTATAATATAGCGACAAAAATACCTTGAAGCAAAAGTTCCTACAGTGATGGCTTCTTGTCTCTTTCCCTGGAAAGGGTAGTACAAATAGTCCTTGACTTACAACAATTCAATGAGTGACCATTCAAAGTTACAGTGGCACTGAAAAAGTGACATGACCATTTTTCATAGTTACCTTTGTAGCATCCCCAGGATCATGTGATCAAAATTCAGATGCTTGGCAACTGATTCATACTTAGACCCTTGCAGCGCCCCGGCTCATGTGATCACTTTTGCAATCTTCTGACAAGCAAAGTCAATCGGAAGCCAGATTCACTTAACAACCAGATTAGTAATTTATCAAGTGGTAGATAATAATTTATCAAGTGGTAGATAATAAAAACGGTCTGCATGTGCAGGGCTATGGCGCTCGGAGGAGGTGAGCGTTGGTTGCTAGCTATCGGAGTGTGTTGAGTCCAGCTATTGGGGTTTGCCAGCCCTTTGAAGACGACCCTGGCAGCAGTCCGACCGGGCGTCTTTCCTGGGTCGGGTTTTGACGGGAGCCGGCAGCCAGTCGGCAGAGTTTTTACTTGCCGGCTGGTCCTGGGCGGCGAGCGTCGGTGCGGCCTTTGGCCTTGGCGGCGTTGCGCTCGGCGCTGCTCTTCCCACGCCGCTGATGCCGCCGCGTTGGAGCCTGTATTTGAGCCCATTCAGCCCGCTTTGCTTGCGCTTGTGAGGCTTCTGGTTGGCCCGAGTGTCTTCCTGGGCCATGGTCCCCATTGAGCGGACTGGCGTGGACTGGCGCGAGGGATGGCGATGCCGGTCCGGGTTTCTTTCTTTCCCGGAGGCTGTCGTCGTCACGACGGCTGGAGGTGTGGCTCTGCCTGGCAGCCTCCTCAATTCCAGAGCTCTTGGTGCCTGGAGTTGGGTTTGAGCCTGGGACCAGGACTTACCGGAGGCTGGACTCTGGGGCCTGGAGTCGGGACCGTGCCTGTACCTGGAGCCAGTGGAGCCTGAAGCCAGCGTCTGGAGCCAGGGTTCGTGTCTGGAGCCAGTGTCGGGGCCTGGAGCCGGTTTCCTGTGCCTGTGCCTGGAGCCTGAGTCTGGGATCAGCATCTGCACCTGGGGCCGTGGTAATATGGCCTATGCTGTCTGTGTCGGGAGCTGTGCCGAAGCTGTGCCGCTAGAAGTTTGCCGCCTGACCCGCTTGTTTTGCTGGGTCAGAATATCAACAACGGCTGTTCTACGGCTTCCACTGCTTGCTGGGAGGCTTGCCATCTGACTCAGGACTGGAGGACGCAAGTAGAGGTGATTGGCTGGTGAGGGCATCGGGCCCTTAGTGGCCGCCTACCATGCCTGGACCATCTTCCTCCCCCAATCTGTTTTCAGTTGCCCGGGCCACATGGTGTGGTGGGAGCATGCCATGTTGTTTAGCACCACTGAGGTGAGAGACCAGTGGTGTTTTGCCCCCTGACTAGAGCTATCCTGATGACTGTTCCTCGGTGAGAGAGGAGTTTGAGCTGTCTCAGAGTTCACAGAACTTACTTCCCAGTGGGTAGTGAGAATGCCACCGGGCGGAAGTCTTCTGTTGTTTTTGGCTCTAGAACTGAACTGACTGACCATCGGCGAACTGAACTTTTACCATCTTTTATCATCTATTCTGGACTTGACTGCTCCCTAGCAATAACCACTATGGGATATATCTACTCTTCTTGAGCTGGGCTCAGGGTGTTCCCTGTCCCTGAGATGTCCGCTGTTTTGTCAAAGCCCCTCCTCGATGACGGGTTTATTATTCCCGAGAGGGGGCATAGCATGACCAAGGGTTTTAAATTTTGTTTATCTCGGAAGGGGAGGTTTTTAAAATTTCTAATTGGTCGCCTTAAGGGGTTAGGAGGGGGCAGAGGGGTCTTTCTGCAGCCCGCAGGGGAAGGCGGGCGTGGGTGGCGGGCTTCGGTGTGAGGTGGGGACCGCCATCCCCAGGGTGGTTGGAATTGGCAGAGGACGCCGAGGCACAGGGCCATATCATGTGCTGGGAGCACGCACTGCCATCTTTGCGGTGGCTCCGCCCGACCCTGTGGCCTCCTCCCTAGGGAGCATCGGAATTGGGATCCCTGGCCTTAGGTTGGTGTATTTTAATGCCAGGTCCGTGGCTAATAAATCTTCCCTCCTCCAGAGATCATTGAGGAGGAGGCTGCGGACCTGGCTTGTATCACCGAGACCTGGTTGGGCCGGGGAGGTGTCCCTCTGGTTGATTTATGCCCTCCAGGTTTTCGGTTTTGCACCACCACGGGCTCAGGGTAGGGGTGGTGGTGGTTATTAGGGAGACCCTGTTTCCAAGGGAGGTCACTGTTGCAGAGATAGGCGGGAGTGAGACCCTCCTTGTGAGGTGGGGGCCTAGTGGTCAGGTGGGCCTGCTGCTTACATACCTTTCCCCAGCTGTGTGGCAGCTGCCCTACCTGGGCTTCTCGACCTCCTCTCTGGGGTGGCGGGAGCTCCCGGATCTTATGGTTCTGGGGACTTTAACCTGCCTTCCTGGGGGAGCGCCGGGTTTGGCCCAGGAGTTCATGGCTTCTATGGAGGCTATGGGCCTGACCCAGTTGATTCAAGGCCCACTCATGAGGGGGAATACTCTTGACCTAGTTTTTGTCTCTGAGCGGTGGCGGAGTGACAGAGGGCAGGCTACTTTGACAGCCTTGCCCGCCATGGTCTGATCACTATCTCCTACGGCTGGTCTTCCAACAGGCCCCCCACTGCTGGGAGGAGGAGCCACTTAGGTGGTTCCGCCCCAGGCGCCTGATGGACCCTGAAAGGTTCCAGGCAGAACTGGGGTTTTTCCTCTTCCCTTGCTCACAACTCTGCCGAGGATCTGGCAGTGGCCTGGCAACGGGCTGCGCCGGAGGCCCTCGACAGGGTTGTCCCCATGCCCCTTACACGCCGGATCCCGCTTGCTCCCTGGTATACTGAGGAGCTCCGGGAGATGAAACGCCGTCGTAGGGGTTTAGAGAGCAGGTGGAGGTCTACCCGCTTCAATCCATCGTGCCCAGCTAAGAGCCTACATTAGGACTTACCTGGTAGCTATGGGAGAGGCGAGAAGGTCTTATCTCTCCACTCTCATAGCGCCGCGAGATAACCGCCCAGCCTGTTTCGGGTTACCCGCTCCCTCCTTCGCTTGAGGGGGGGACCCACTGCGGGCAGGGCTGAGGAGTTTGGTCAATATCTGGCGGATAAGATCGCCGATTCGGGACGGGTTGTCCTCTGATTTGCAGTGGTCGGAGGAACGAAGTTGTGGGTCTGGCCACTGTTATCTGGGATGAGTTTGATCCTGTCTCCGAGGATGAAGTGGACAGGATTATGCGGCACTGAGTTCCACCACATGTTTGTTGGACCCGTCCCTCCTGGCTGACTTATGCCGCCAGGGAGGCCACCTGCGGTTGGCTCCGGCAGTTGTCAACGCCATTGAGGGAGGGTGTCTTTCCTCCGCCTTGAAGGAGGCGGTGGTGAGACCCTCCTGAAGAAGCCTGCCTTGGACCCGACCGTGTTAGACAACTTCGTCCGGTCTCCAACCTTCGCTTTTGGGAAGGTTGTTGAGAGTGTGGTGGCTCAGCAGGTTCCGCTTTTCCTGGATGAAGCGGACTACCTGGATCCGCATCAATCGGGCTTCCGACCCGTTACAGCACGGAGACGCATTGGTCGCGCTGATGGATGATCTTTGGAGGGCCCGGGACAGGGGTTTTTCCTGTCCTGGTCCTATTGGACCTCTCGGCTTTCGATACCATCACCATGGTATCCTTTTGCCACCTCCGGGGTTGGGAGTGGGGGCACTGTTCTTCAGTGGTTCTCCTACCTCTCCATCGCAATCGGTGCTAGTGGGAGGGGTTCGGCCGACCCCAGGGCTCTCTTATGGGGTCCCGCAGGGTCGGTCCTTTCCCCTCTTATTTAATATCTACATGAAACCGCTGGGTGAGATCATCCGTGGCTTTGGGGTGAAATTCCATCAGTACGCTGATGATACTCAGCTGTACATTTCCACCCCTGGCCAGATCAGCGATGCCCTCTCCCTGATGTCCCGTGCTTGGATGTGGTACGGATCTGGATGAGTAGGAACATGCTCCGACTCAACCCGCCAAGACTGAGTGGCTTTGCGTGTCGGCTGCTCGCCCAGCCAGGATTGTTTATCCTTGGCCATAGGGAGGTGTTACCCCTGTGGATAGGGCACGGAATCTGGGGTCCTCCTGGATGTACGGCCCGTTGGAGGAGCAGGTGGGGGCCGCCGCCAGGGGGCCTTTGCCCAGCTCCGCCTTGTTCGACAACTTCCCTTTTCTGGATCGAGACGCCCTACGACGGTTACTCATGCCCTTGTCACCTCAAGACTCGACTACTGCAACGCTCTATCTAGGACTGCCCTTGCATACCATCCGAGATTGCAGTTGGTGCAGAATGCGGCCGCGGTGGTGATGGGAATTACCCGGTTCTCCCATGTTACCCCTCCTGGCCTGCATTGGTTGCCGACATGCCCGGTGAGATTCAAGGTTTTAGTTTTAACATTCAAAGTCCTACGACATGGGTCCCCAATATCTGAGGGAGCGCTTCTTCCAATAGCTAGCTCCGCCGCCCTGTGCGGGCTCATAGGCAAGGACTCCTCGGGTTCCATTGGCGGTCCAATGCCGGTTGGTACTTCCCCGACGACGAGCCTTCTGTTGCGCCCCCAACCTCTGGAATCAACTGCCTCTGGAGCTCTGGCCCCTGATCTCCACACCTTCCGCCAATTAAAACTTGGTTGTTTGACCAACCTGGCTGTGACCCTCCTTTGGGGGGAGGGATGGGTTTTTTAATGTATTTTATTGTATTGTTGTGTCTTATATTTGGGCTTGTTGGTTTAATGTCTTTTTAAATATTTATTGTTCTGTGTTTTTAGTTGTGAGCCTGAGTCTTCGGAGATGGGGCGGCATACAAGTTCAAATATAAAATATAAATAAATAAACTGAAGTGATTCACTTAACAACTGTGGCAAGAAATATCATAAAATGGGGCAAAACTCAATAAATTCTCACTTAACAAATTTTGGGCTCAATTGTAGTTGTAAGTCGATGACTACAACTACAGGGAGTTCCTCGGTTTATCACCGCAATTTAGCCCAAAATTTCTGTTACTAAGCAAGACCGTTATTAAGTGAGTTTTGTCCTATATTACAACCTTTCTTGCCACAGTTGTAAAGTGAATCACTGCAGTTGATAAGTAATAACATGATTATTAAGTGAATCTGGCTTCTCCATCAACTTTGCTTGTCAGAAGGTAACAAAAAGTGATTACATGAGCCTGAGATGCTGAATCATCATAAATACATACTTAATTTTGATCACATGACTATGGGACTGCTGCAATAGTCATAAGTGTGAAAAATGGTCATAAATCACTTTATTCATTGTAACTTTAAACAGTTACTAAAGAAAAGATGTAAGATGTGGACTATCTATTACAGTATGTAATGTTTTACCTGTGATATTTTATCATCTGTGAGGGAAATTAATTGTTTTAACATTTGATAAATAAAAATAAAGGATATATTTATTTAAGGAAAATTAATATTTACCTTAATTTCTTTTTTTTAATATGCTTTTGGTTTGTTTGTTGTTTGTTCGTTTTTTGTGATATAGGGGGAAAAGGCCTTGAAAATTAAAATGTGGTTCTAGGATTGGCTAATTCTGTGAAATGAAGTCCAAATATATGAAAGGCATTCAGATTGGGAGACTATAGGACATAATATCACAGTCTAGGAATTCTTTCATGTATACATAGTTTGCAGAGATTTCAATCTCGTATAGGCCAAATATATTTTAATAATACAATCAGGCATTGCATTAATATGATAGCTGTTTTGACTTTCTACTATTTTTCAAATATTCATTTGTAAAATTACTTTCAAACAATAAAATTCTTAACTCAAGTTTCTTAACTTTTTACATTTTTTTACCACATCCATTTTATCTAACTCTTTCATCACACTTTCATCATTCAGTAATTCGGTTTTTCATCAGGCACTCAGAAATAATTTAGGGGTATACAGAATAATTTTTCAGTTCAGTTTCAGTTCAGTTTATTTGGACTTATAGGCCACACTCTCTCCCAAAGGACTCAGGGCGGTGTACATAAAAAACAGGCAATACAAAAGTTAAAATAGTTAAATATTAAATTAATGCCAAATAAACGTTCAAATTAAAATCCCGAGTCCAGGTCGGATTGTAAAAATAACCATGTTTTAAGGTCACGGCGGAAGGAGCGGACATCAGGGGCCAGGCGCAACTCAAGGGGCAGTTGGTTCCAGAGGGTGGGCGCTCCCACAGAGAAGGCCCCCTAGGGGCCACCAGCTTACAATGTTTAGCTGACGGTACCCCCAGGAGGCCCCGTCTGTGGGAACGCACTGGGCGATTGGTATTCATCAACGATAGGAGATGTTCCTGCAAGTACCCTGGACCCAAGCCATATAGGGCTTTATAAGTTGTTACCAGCACCTTGAATCTCACATGGAAAGCAACCAACAGCCAATGCAGGTCACGCAGGAGGGGTGTAATATGGGAGAATCGGGACGCTCCCATCACTACCCACGCGGCTGTATTCTGCACCAGCTGAAGTCTCCGTATGACATGCAAGGGCAGCCCCATATAGAGAGCATTGCAGTAGTCGAGTCTAGAGGTAATGAGCGCATGAGTGACCGTGCGCAGCGCATTCTTTTGAAACAGATTAAATCTTTAAAACATCTTGTAAATGATAAAACTAATAACATCTGTTTTTTTCCAAGAAGGAACTGAACTGTGTACTTTTGTAAGTTCCATATAAGCTGTTTATTTTATTTGACTTTTGTTATTGTTTCCTTCTCTTTATCCCTTATTTGTTTTATTCTAATCTGTCTTAATATTTTGTTTATTTTATTAGCTTTATTTAAAAGTCCCTGTAGTATAAGTAAGAAAAAATATAGACACAGAACCAGTCCTGGAACTTTAAAAACCAGCAGAGGCAGCAAAACAACCTAACATTAATTACCTTCTTCTTACCTCAAAAACTTCAACTTTAGATTTAATCTCTTAGAATTCTGTAAGCAGATTCAAACTGCATCAAACTCCCTTCGCACATATTCCTGTGGAGTGATGACTTCCAGGAAAATATTGCCTGTAACAAGCACACTGCAAATTTTGATGCTAATATTTGGTTCTATGCCTCCAATGCGATCGTAGCTGATGAGTTAAATAATACCTCCTGAACACAGCTCCTTCAGATTTTTTGGTTAAACATTGTTAACTGCTCAGACTATAATAGCCTTGTCTGAGCAATTAGCAATTATCTCTGTAAAACTTAATGATTTGAAGAAAGTGTTTGATGCCTACTCAGGATGGTTAACAGAGATACAGAAAACAAATTACTCTCAGTGAGTTTTTGTGCTGATTATCCCACCAACTGATTAGCAGTCTGAAAATAGCAAATCTTCTGGTCCTTCAAGCCCAAACAATAAAAAGGATTCTCTCCTCATATATCAACATAATCAGTTAATTCTGTCTGTTGTAATAACATTAATGGAGGAAGATAGGTTTCCAGAGGCTGTTTGTTTTTCCTTGTGCCAGCTATTTTCATTGCCAGCCTCATGCCATTGATTTTGTTCATATTAACTGGCTTCTCACTATGAATGGAAATTGGTTGTTTTCAGCAATTTAATAATTTGTTGATTAAAGTAAGGACCTTTCCCACACATTTAGAATTATCCCATTTGGATATTCTCCAATCAAAAGGTGAAATCTATCTTAAATAATATTTCAACAGTTTACACACTCCAAAGTGCTGTGTCTAATTTGGACAGTAGCCAACTTTCTTCTTCCTTATCCCTGACGTTAGGGAATACAGTAGAATGTTCTACCAACCCAAGAAAAATACAAGTTGGTCTTTTTCAAAGTAAACTCTTCAATGTAACAGCACTATGGTTGAAAATAAGTAGAGATGTTATTCAAAAAATTCTAAATTTAATAAATAATCGAAGGATTTTCACAAACAATGACACTGATCCAAAACCCTGCAAAGCATATTGCTCTAGTGTATATCAATGAGCATACCAGTAATATAAAAAGGCAATCAAGGACAACAGGGAATTGATCAGATTCCAAAGACACTATCCTTTTATCAAATATAATTCTGACTTTTTGTGGACACGAATCTTCACAATGTAATTTAAATGGATATCTTGTTTAATAAAACACAAGTTGCTTTTCTTTCTCGAAATAATGCCCTAGATCAGGGGTGTCAAACTGGCAGCCTGCTGACTGGATGCATCATACACAAGCCACACCCACCCCAGCTCCATGAATGGGAAAAATATCACGAAATGTCATGTGACAGCAATGTGACACAGTGAATTTGACACCAGTGCCCTAGAAAGACAAGATGAAATACACATGGCACCAGCTAATGGCAATAATAACTTCCACCATGAGCATGCTAACATCATTGGAGACTTTCTACAGGAGAGGAGCAGATAAGATGAAGGATGTAGTACCATATACCAGACAGGAAACATGAGGTAGACCCTGACATATGACATTTGTTTAACAGCAATTTGAAGTACTGCCCATAAAGCACTTCCAGCTGTTGTAAAACACTCTACCAACACCCCACCCCCAGAATTACATAGTCAATATTTTAGGTGCTTGGCAACCTGTTCACATTTATGCCTGGTTGCCAAGGCTGTACAATCATGTGAATGCCATTTACATTTTTCTCTACCAGCTTCCACAAAAAGTCAACAGGAAAGCTGGCAGGGAAGGTTGCAAGCTGCTACTGCCTGCCAAGGATTCCCTCTTGTCTCTTGGAGACTGGATGAAAGAGCTTTTTGCCAAGTGGGCTGCTGGGTTGCATCCATGTAAGCAGGGATTGACACCAGCTAAACAATATCCTCATTAGGGAACTACCAAGGGGAAAACTATACTCCCACCAACAGTGGCAGGGCAAGTTATTCTGTATAAATAAGATAAAGGTTTCCCTCCCACATACGTGCTCGTTGTTTCCGGCTCTAGGGTGCGGTGCTCATCTCTGTTACGAAGCCAAAGAGCTAGCGCTGTCCAAAGACGTCTCTATGGTCATGTGGCCGGCATGACTAAACACCGAAGGTGCACGGAACACTGTTACCTTCCCACCAAAGTGGTCCCTATTTTTCTACTTGCATTTTTACATGCTTTCGAACTGCTAGGTTGGCAGAAGTTGTATAAATACTGTGATATAAATATAAATCACACCCATTAGTACTGATGAAGTTAAGTAGCTGGGTAATGAAACATCTGTAAAGAAGCAACCAAACTTACAGAGCACCAAGGCCTCCATAGGAAGGGAGGTGCCAAATGCTCAAGCTGGTTTTAAAAAGGCAGAGGAACATAGAGATATTATTGTTGCCATACGCTAGAATAAAGGTGAATAGCAAAAAGAAGTCAGCATGTGTTTCGTTGATCATAGAAAGGCCTTCAATGTTGTCAGTCATGACAAGGTGTGAAATGTGATTTGGCAAGCTTCGTCTCTTAGATCTTACCTAGTTTTAGGTAAGATGTACTGTTCCAATTTTCCTTGGAAGATCACCATCATCTTCTCTAAAGCCTATATTTTAAGCCTATAAAATACTTATAAAATTCTTCCATAATTCATTTAATTCTACTGTTTCTTTTTTTTAAAGGTTGCTATGCCTGATACCATTTAAATTTCACCTCTATAATTTGATTGAGGCGCTATTTATGCTTTTTTGTAAGTGTGAAGGATTTCTTAATACGGTCCAGGTTTCATTTATTAACGGGCTAAAAGTTCTCAGAATTTAGGAAATTATATCAGTGCAACTTTGCTTTACAAAAGTTCATAACTGCTCTCAAATAAATGACAAGTTTGCATTTTCATAATCCCCATACTTATAGTATTTTTGTTATAGAGCTAAATGTTTTCTTTCCTCTCTTTCCCCAATCAGATGCCTAAAGAATCATCTTGCACTCCTTTTAGCTTACTTCTTTATTGCAAGAGCCAATATCTTCACTTCAGCCTCAGGAATTTGCTGAATTGTTTCAAATGATAACACACCTGTGAGCCTTGCTATATCCATCTTGTTACATTTGTCCCTAATCCATCAAAGCATGAAAAACATGTACACTTAAATGTAAGTGATGACATGAAGAACTATGATAAGCTCAGGCAATTAGTTACAGTTGCACTGGCCAGATAAATTAAACTGTCTTGGTCAGAGCCAGCTCTAGCCACTTTGATGGCACCAAGGCCATATTCTGGCATTCTATATGGTTCATCTTTTAATTTTGTTTTCTTAGGAACTTAATAAAGGGGCCTCATTTATTTTTATTTATTTTTGTTTCTTTGAGTTTTTGAGCTTTATACTTACAATTTTCAGCCCTGAATTATTTTCTTTTCTTGGACATTTTCATCCTTTTCACACAAATATTACTTACAAAATCACCCACTGTCATACAGAAACAATTCTGCAAAATTATAATTAATCCAGGAACAGGCACATTGGCTCATAGAATGCACCATTACTTCGTTTCACTTTTTTATTGAATTTCTAAAGTCTTTTCCTGGTGCCTCCTAAAATTTTGTATCCCTAGAGCCGGTACTGATCTTGGGAGAGAGAACAATTGGATATTGGGACAATCCAAATTAAGACACAGGTTTATTTGATCCTTACAGCAGAAGCTAAGTTTCTGAAACCTGATTATATGTATTATTTAAAATATATAAGAGCATAGCAATTTGGCTGTTATACAGTATGCTCCAGAATAATTACAGCAATTCAACAAAATATTTTGAGTGTGTTCCTTGTTTATTATTCTGCACAATATAGTCATTTCCTTTTAAATGTAACTGCTATACATCATCTGCCAATTTTAAAAGCAAAAGTGCACTCCAGTTGAGCTTGGCTCCTGGTGATTTCATAGACGCAACCATGTAGTTACACTTCATTATTAAAGTCAATTACATCTGAGACTAGAACAATAGATTATTTTCTCTCTTCTTCCATTGAAATATAGCATAATATTGTGTAAGTGAACTATAACATTTAGAAGACCATAAAAGAGATAAGACTTGTACAGCTTCTAGAAGACCAAATTAATAACTAATCCTAGAATTACTGTAATGAAAAAACTGTGAAGTCTTAAGAATAACTTCCAGTTATGTATAATACTTATATCATGTAAGTTCATTGGTATGGTATAAGCATGTGCCTAAGGAAATTGAATACTCTTGGAAAAAAGATATTTATTTAACTAATATGCCATCCACTTTGCCTAGAGGCAACTCTAGATAGTTTACAATCAATAAAGAAACTATGAAACATCAAATAAAATTGCTAAAATTGCTTTAAAATTAAGGAAGATGGGAAGGAAGGGAATAAGATGCACAAAGGGAGGAGGTAGGTCTTATCTTAGTCCATTAACCACCTTCAGAATGACACCCCCCCATACTGTGTTGTATGATAAGTCTCCCAGTCATTTGGTTCAGTTGGACAGCTATTGAAAATGAATGAATGAATGAATAAATAAAGCCTTCTTAAGTGTCTTCCTTTTTTAATTCAGTAGGTCCCATTATAGACTAAGATCTTTGAAAATAATTGCTAATAATATAACTGCTCCACTACAGGTAATCCTTCACTTACTACCACAATTGAGCCCAAAATTTCTGTTACTAAGCAAGACAGTTGTTAATGAGTTTTGTTTCATTGTATGACCTTTCTTACCACAATTGTTAAGTGAATCACTGTACTTGTTTAGTTAGTAACATGGCTGTTAAATGAATCTGGCTTTCCTGTTGACTTTGCTGGTCAAAACATTGCAAAAGGTGATCACATGACCTCAGGACATTGCAACCGTCATATATATATGAGTCAGTTGCCAAGCATCTGAATTTTGATCATGTGACCTTGGCAATATGGCAAAAGTCGTAACTGTGAAAAACAGTCTTGTCACCTTTTTCAGTGCTATTGTAACTTTGGTCACTAAGTGAATTGTTGTAAGTAGAGGACTATATATAATTTGTATTGTGGTCCAAGACATCAAAGAATGGGTGGATGGATGGATGGACGGATGGATGGATGGATGGATGGATGGAATTCATTCATTCATTCATTCGTTCATTCACACTTTCATAATATTTTCCACCAGCAATGATAGTACTGAATGTATTCATGTAAGAAAGTTAATACGGTAAAACTCTTATTCTATATGTTGATCTCATAATGTGATCATACTGATTGCAGTTCCTTGCTGGGGACCAACATGAGCCTGGATATTCTTTATTTGCTAGGCCAACTTTTTGGGCTGAGTGACTTTAAACTCCTAGCTGAAACTCAAAAAGGTTATGTCATATTCCCCAAGTTTTTAAAAAAATTGGATAACAATCCTGTTGTTTAGTAAGAAAGTTTCTGCTTAGTAAAAGAAAACATGAGTTTCTAATCTCCGAGAATGCAATGGTGTCCCCTAGGATAACTACCATAGGATTACACTTGTTCATGATTGTAACATCTAAGGATCTACTTAGAAGATAAATGTGGTGAACGTTTTAAAACAAGGCTAGCCAAAAATATTTTGCTCACTAATGTAAAATATATGACACTTCAATAAGAGGACTGCACTCCAAGGAATAAATCTGTCCAGCATGAATGCAATAGGATTGATAATTACAGCAATCACCTTATTTTGCATCCACTAACCAGGGAGGTGGAAGCAGTTTTGAAGATGGGAAATGCTGTCCTCTTTCAGATTAAAAAAAAACCCTTCAATTTAGCAGAATTGTTTTAGTAGATTTAAAGACAGGTTTATTATTATATTTATATTATATTATATTTATTTATTATACCTTGTTTATTATTGAGAGCAACAACTGAGAGAAGAAAGGAGAAGGCTGTGGGAAGATTGCGGGGTAGGCAGTCTGTAATAAATGCTGCTCAGGGGAGAATAGGCCTATTAAGACTCACACATCTTTGTTATGCTTCCCTTCTGTACCACTCCTGGTGTGGTAGTTTAAATACATGGCTTGTTCTGTAGAGGAGATTATGCATTTTTTATTCATGGATCGGTTTATAGATGTTTCTAGGAAAACTGCCAGGTTTTGTTCTGTTCTAATTGCTATTATAAGGTGCTGGATCTAAGATTGGAAGTGCTGGCTAATTGCTTTTGCTTCAAGGCTTTTTCAGCATTTTATATTTGTTAGTAGAGAGCCAGTTTGATGTAGTGGTTAAGGCACCAGGGTAGGTGACCTTAAGTTAGTCACGTTCTCTCTGCCCTAGGAAGGAATCAGTAGCAAACAGCTTCTGAAAAACCTTGCCAAGAAAACTGCAGGGACTTGCCCAGGCAGTCTCTGAGAATCAGACACAATCAAATGGAAGAAAAAAGAAACCTTGTTATTAAACTTCGATTTTAGTTCCTTGTTTTATTGGATTGCATTATTTCTTGGTCTCTGATAGTAAATAAAAGTTAATTGTTTTATTATCACAGCTGCAATGCGAAATACATCATCAGAACCTCAAAAACTCAAACTCCAAACATGTCTGTAAATTAGTAGTTAGTGTAGAAAGTTAGCACCCCACCCCTCTCCTAGAAGAATGAAATATTTTGAGAAATATTAAAAAGGCAGAATATTATATTTCCCTGAATGAGAAATGGAGAAACATGCTCTTGGAAAGCAGCCTCCACCTTCCTTAATAGCCCACAGCAGATGTCAGCACTTAAGAGATAAAGAGATAGGTAGCTCTATTCATAGGCAAAAAATCCCCTGCAGCAAGGTCTGAACAAAGGTAGGATTAGCCCTCAGCCACAATAGGAATTGCTCAACAAGCCCCTTCATTGCATCAGCTAAACTTCAACCAAACCAGGGAGCTCAGACAACCTACAGAGCCAGCTATGACCCTTACAACAGCCAATAGAATACATGTTCTTGAATAGGAAGCTCAAGTTCAATGCCCAAGAAGTAAGGGGTATAAATACCCCTTACTCTCAACTCCATGGTCAGCTGCCATAACCTCAAACCCATGTGGTTCTGCTTCATCAATAAACTATCTTTCCAATCAGCCTCCATGTTTCCAATGTTTTTCTCCCGGCTTGGAACTGAACCAAATGGATATTTTATCCAACATCAGAAAACACAAAACAGCAACAAGCAATAATAAGTGTTGGGCTAAAAGAAACAAAAAAGATTGAATTTGAGGGGCTTATCTGTACTGCCAGATTGCCTGATAGGGACCATCAACTATTTCTGAAGGGCAAGACTGGATAATGTTTTCTTGCCCCTAGCCCCCTATGAATACAACCTCAGCCTTTATTGTCTGTATTCAGCCTGTATTGTCATGCTCTAAGTTGCAAGCTAGTGTTTTCTGGCTTTTTTTACTTTAAGCATTATTGTCATGTTGGCCAGCTGGGCTTTAATTTGTTTTCTAGACAACCTCCTGCAGTTTGACCAGTTCCTGCACAGAGGTAGGAAGGCCTGCTCATCAGTGGTGGGATTCAAAAGAATTTTACTACCAGTTCTGTGGGTGTTGCTTGGTGGGTGTGGCAGGGGAAGGATACTGTAAATCTCCAGTTAGCGGTGGTATTTGCTGGTTCTCCAAACTACTCAAACTACTCAAACTACTCAAAAATGGAGTAACTGCAGCCTACAAATTATAGCACTTAACAACAAAATGGCTGAAATTTAACAGCATATTTTGGGGTGGGTGGGTGGGTTGTCTGGTCTAAAACTCAAAGATGGCACAGCAAAACCCACTCAAGTTCAATCCTTTTTTTTTTTTGCTAACACTTAGTGGACAGAATCTTGCCAAAGTAAAGCTATAACCTTCTAACTTACTAGATATGTCTTGAGAGATTGTAGGATGTGGCTGGAAGGTTCTCTGCTCCCTCTTCCAGTTTAGGACTTCACAGTCTCCTAATCTGGACCTCTTTCTGGGAAAGCTCTGTGTTGCCAAAAGCCTTCTCTACTGCTCCTCCAGGTGCACATTCCATCACAGTTTTCTTGTAAAATTAAGAGCGGGAATTGGAGGGCCAGGCTTCTGGGAGGCCAATCATTACTATCCCCACAACCAAATCCTCCAAATCTCAGCAAAACATCCCCAAGCTGACTTCTCAAACATTGATTTTATATTTGATCTATTTATTTAACTATCATATTTGCCCATCTCCATCACTGAGAGTCTAGATTGATTTTAGGGTATCCAGGAGAATTTTAAATATGGGCATCAAAGTTTCAAGTAATCCTTGATTTATGACCATTTGTTTAGCAACCCTTTGAACTTATGATGGTGTTGAAAATGGTGACTTATGACCAATTCTTGCCCTTATAACCATTGCTGCAATCCTGTGGTTGTATGATCAAAATTTGGGCACTTGGCAACCAGCACATATTTATGATGATTGCAGTATCACCATTGACCTTCCTAGGGGGCTTCCAACAGGCAAAGTCAATGGGGGAAGCCAGATTCACATAATGAGGATTGTGAGCTGCATAACAATCATGGCAAAAATGGTTCTATAATCAAGCACAACCCCCTTAATGACTGCATTGCTTAGCAACGGAAGTTCTGGTCCCAGTTGTGGTTATAAGTAGTGGACTACCTATATCCTAATCAGTGGGATTCAATTTTTTTTACTACCAGTTCTGTGGGTGTGGCTTGGTGGACATGGCTTGGTGGGCATGGCAGGGGAAGGATACTGTAAAATCTCCAGTCAGAGGTGGTATTTGCCGGTTCTCTGAACTACTCAAAATTTCCGCTACCAGATCTCCAGAACTGGGCAGAACCTGCTGAATACCACCTCTGATCCTAATGCTTTTAAGGAAAAAAAGTTTCCTGTTTTGTATCTGAGCTGTATAGTTTAATCATCTCTACATATTTTAATTCATTTGTGAATGAAGATATGCAACATAAGGCCAGGTAGGTATTGTTTATTTTTTAAATTTTATTTTAAAAAACATATATACTATATATAAAACATATACTACCGTATATGTTTATGGATTGAAAAGGTTGTTGTACCAGTGTAATAAAGCAGTAATTCCACTAGATGTCCTCAAAGGGTAAAGAGACCATACAGAATTGTAAATGCACTTTGCCAAACCCACCAGGCATTTGATTCAACTCAGTCTCAACGACTAAATTTTACACATACTAGTTATGTATCACAGTATTCCCATTCAGTAGTATAAATATGCCATAGGCATATAAGGGAGCTTATTTTGTCACATAAGAAATTTAATACATGAGGGTGGAGGGTCATTCTTTGACCTTGTGGGTTGGTTTCCAAACATTTCATTACCAGGCTAGGTAACATTTTCAGCAGAGTTTAGGGCAGGGGTCCCAAACTTGGCAACTTTAAGACTTGTGGACTTCAACTCCCAGGATTCTCCAGCCACCTCTGGTTTAGCGGGTATTAGTGTCAGTGTTCATCTATTTATAAGGGCTTTGTGTGGTCAATACAAAGTATTGTGATCAGTGGTGGCATTCAAATAATTTAACAACCGGTTCTCTGCCCTAATGATTTCTTCCAGCAACCAGTTCATCAAACTGCTCAGAAAGTTAACAACCGGTTCTCCCGAACTGGTGAGAACTGGCTGAAACCCACCACTGATTGTGATGGTTCTGGTGTGGGTTGCATCAAGTTAGGATATTGTGATGGGTCAGGTGTGAGTTACGTCAGGTGAGGTTCTTCTGATGGGTCTTCAGATAGGGAGGTCACATCAGGTGAGGTCATAATTCCTTGAGTTACACAGAGAAATAGTTCTATCTGTGATATAAAAGGATCATGGAACTGCTTCTGAATGTTGAAAGCTGTTTCAATTATTTTGAGAAGGCATTTTCACTGATGTCCCTTCATATAGTTCAACGTACTTTAGGACTACCAAAATAATTTGTAACACCATATAATATATTCTACTGCCAGCTAAAATATCTTGAAAAAAGTAGGCATAGAGGAATCTTCAAGAAATACAGTAATTGCATTGAACTATAAGAAAAAAAATGTTTCTCATCATGCTGTGAACTTCAACACTATCAAACCATGTACCTTTCCAATCTATATATTGTAAATATGTTTGAAGAGATTAAATTAAAGAAACTAGCTCTCAATTCATATGAGTTTAAGAGTGTTAGAAAGGTGTGAACATTACTAGTTTCAGTGTTGTTGTAGTTTTACATAACGGACAGTTTCCTCTTTCCCTCTTCACCAACAATTGGAGGAGGAAATTACTCGCCAAAAATCAGGGAAATACTGATTATTCCCATTTATACCAATATAATTAGTATATCATGTGGTTTATCTTTTCTTGAGTTTTTATGTTAAACTTTGTAATAATAAGCTGTTGGGTTTGGGACTGGAGAGACACAAGTTTACTGTCCCACACAACTGTAAAAATTTGGTAAATACCTTTGGGCCAATTACTTTTTCAGCCCAACCCATCTTGCAGGATTTCTGTGAGATAAAATTAAGGGGAATGTCCTTGCATAAACTATTTTGAGCTGTGGGAGAAAAGGCCACATATAAGTACAAAAAGTAATAAGTAAATAAACCTCATTTGACATGTTTACTTGCAAGGAAGGTTAAAAATTAATTGTAGGTTTACTGCATTTTCTTTTTAATTTTTTTGACCAGCTACATGATTTTTGGACAGCTCTCCACATTCTCATGTGGAATGAAGTTCTCAGCAGCACATGCATATATGTGCTTGCAAGAAAGAGGAAGGCAGCAAACACTTTAAATGTTTAGGATTGGCTGTAATATCCCACTCTCAGTCTTGAAAACAAATAGTACAGGATGCATAAAGTACACATTTAAGCCACTTCTGCTGTGTGACAGAACATGGGTGGCAATTAGTTACCCAATGTTTTGTGGCGGGCTGCACGAACTCTCTATGAAATCACAAAGAACTCTCCCAGTGGGGTTTCTGTTGTGGATAATGGCAGGAAGAAAATGGTCTGCTTAATGAAGAAAACATCCGATTACAGGTAATCCTTGACTTACAACAGTTCACTTAGTGACCATTTGAAGTTACAACGGCACTGACTTATGACCATTTTTCACACTTACAAACTGTTGTAGCATCTCCATGATCTCATGATCAAAATTTGGATGCTTGGCAACTGGCATGTATTTATGATGGTTGCAGTGTCCCAGGGTCATGGGATCACCTTTTGCAACCTTCTGACAAGTAAAGTCAATGGGGATGCCAGATTCACTTAACAACCATGTTACTAATTTAACATTGCAGTGATTCACTTAAGAAAGAAAGGTTGTAACATAGGGCAAAATTCAATTAACAACAGTTTCACTTAGCAACAGAAATTTGGGGCTCAATTGTGGTCATAAGTCGAGGACTACCTGTACTGGTTTCTCATAACTACCGTAATAGGAGCAGAAATCCAGCGATATGCAGCAGCTATTATGAAGAAGGGAAATGTGGCAGCAAGCTCTATGTGTATGAGGGGGAGGGAGGGAGGGAGGGAGGGAGGGAGGGAGGGAGAGAGAGGGCGGGGAAGAGAATATGTCTCTGTATGAAATATTCACACTAATTTGTAGACCCAGGTCAACAAACCTATTCAATCCTCAGTATCAAAACAATTCTTTGTCCATTATTTAAATTGGAAAGTGTGTCTGTCTTGATCATAATAATGCTTTGCTGGGTAGATTTTGATTTAATAAAAAAATGATCTATATAATTTTCAGTTCCTACCCAAGAATTGATAAAATGTGCCTTTGCCTCACAAAACAAAACTGATCTTAGAACATAGATCATAGAATGAGTTGGAAAGGACATTGGAAGTCTTCTAATCCAACCCTCTGCTCAAGCAGACAAATGGTTGTCCAGTCTCTTTTTGAAAGCCTGCAGTGATGGAGCACCAACAACTTCTGAAGGCAAGCGATTCCTTTTTATTTTATAGAATATTTTTTATTTTGTATATATCTCTTCAAGTGAGCAATGTGATTCCAGGTTACAACATACATACATAGTCATAGTTACATTTCCAGCTTTCTTATCTAGTTTCATACCAAATCATTATCTATTTCATTGATCTTTAAATAAATTTTCACTTCATATTTTCCATTCATTAATTCAGTAACTAAAACATTTCGTCCTAGAACATATTTTCCACTCTTTATCCCCTACTATTTGCATTTGCAGCTTACCACCTATTTTATTTTACATATTTTCTTCTTTTACTTTCTCAAAGCCGATGTATAGCAAACAAAAAACAAAAACAAAATAAAACTAATACATTCAGGATCCACATGGTATTTCCCCCAATCTACAATGAATCTTACATTTATTCCAGAGATATTCATATAACCATTTCATATTTCCTCTTTGTTTCCATTTAGCCAAATTTTGCCTATGGAATTTTAATTTTCATTCATCACCTTTTTAATCATAATATAATAATCTCAAGCTTATTTTTTTATTTTTGAAAGTAATTCCCAATAAACTTTAAACTTCAAAACTCCCCAATGTATATTTCTAAAAAAGACCAAAATACATTTCTGTGTGGAATCCCCTCTTTATTTTATCTTCAACCATCGTCTCTTAGTTTCTCAGACTTACAATTTCTTCTAATTTTAGCCAGTTTCCCTTTTTCTAAGTTTTTCAAGTCCTTTCTCTTAGCTCCTCTTTTTCCCCTATTATTATTTTTGTTTTCATCTCCCACTCACTTATTTTCCCCCCTCCCTCTCCTGATCTCTCTTTTGCAATTTCTTCTTGTATAGCTTCTTCTTCTTTTGTTTAATCTTGGAAGTATTTTCCCTTTTGTTTATCACATCTATCATCAAAGTCTTAATTTTAATTCCTTTCATGTCTTTTTGCAAAGTCCATTGTTCTTTTTGCTCTTTTGGGCTGGTTTCTTCTTTCTTTAACTCCTCCTCCTTAGATTTTCTTTGTTCTTCTGTGAACTGCATCACCATTTCTAGTTTTTCTGCCAATATATCCCATAGTTCCATGCTTTCTTTTATTATTCCCCTCACATTTTGCAGTTCCAATCTGAGTTCTTCACACATTTCATTCATTTTACTTATTCAGTTGAGTTATTCTATATTTTATTAAAAGCCAGTGTCTTCTATTTTAATCTTTACCAGAAGTATCCATTTATCTTAGTTTCTCTTGTTAATCTTTCTATTTCCTTATCATAGTTGAAGGCAAGCTATTCCATTGGTTGATTGCTTTCACCATTGGGAATTTTCTTCTTAGTTATAGGTTGCTTCTCTCCTTGGGTTAGTTTTCATCCATTGCTTCTTGTCTTGCCTTTTGGTGCTTTGGAAAATAGTCTTGACTACTCATCTTTTTAGGAGCCCTCAAATATTGAGGTACCTCTAATTCTTTGGCATCTAAGGAAAAACACCACATTACCTACAACTACTAGTCCTTTCCCCTGTTTTTATGAATTTCTTCACAGTCTGTAAAATAGTCATTGTTTGTCTACTTCTGTTGTAAGTAGCCAGGAGAGAATTACAAAATAAGAATTGAAAATTGGTTGTTCTAGCCATTCGAAATAAAAGATGATTATCACACACTGAGGAGAATCTATATTAAGTATACAAGGTGAAAGGATTTGGCACTTTAACAAATTTTCCCTGGCAACATTGCAAAGAAGTCAGTCCAGGAATTGTGTGCCAGAACATACATGTGTGGAAAGAGGAAAGCCCTATGCCACTGAAAGGACATTTAGGAGATTAAAAAAAAAGACTGAAATGGCATCAGCCACATAACTGGAGAAGAACGATTAAGCAATAAAGGTTTCAAACCTCCCTAAACAGTAGCATAGCTGGAAGTAGTATTAAAAATCTTTTCTAAATAGATTAGATAATATTAGGTGAAGTTACTTTAATTAACATTCCATTATCTACAGAGATGTCTTAATAATGAAGTGTCATAGTAAATAGATACATTTAGTATTCCCTGTTCCAGACCTGTAGCAATCTGTTCTTCCCATCTGCTATATTGCTTGAAACTTAAATTCATCTGATTTTTTTTCTTACAGAACTCTCCCTCAGAAACATAAAGAAACTAAGCTTACATTAATAATATAATTGTTGGTACTCCGGGGCTTTGTCACTTTGGAAAAGAAAGATGGGAAAGGAAAGACTTTTGTAAAGCTATCCTATGTGGAAAAAGATACGGGGACCCTGATTAAGATGGAAAACCTATGCATGTTTCTCTATAATTATTACTAGCCTGTGAACATCCACACCTAGCAACTCTGACAATGCAAATAGCAAGGTAAGCCATTTATCAGGATAGAATGCAATGCAGGAAGTCCTTGATTTATAACCTTTTGCTTAGTGACAGTTCAAAGTTACAAGTGACTTATGGCCGTTTTTCACACTTATGACAATTGCAACATCCCAGTGGTGGGATTCAAATTTTTTTACTACCGGTTCTGTGGGCGTGGCTTGGTGGGTGTGGCAGGAGAAGGATATTGTAAAATCTCCAGTCAAAGGTGGTATTTGCCGGTTCTCCGAACTACTCAAAATTTCCGCTACTGGTTCTCCAGAACTGGTCAGAACCTACTGAATTCCATCTCTGCAGCATCCCCATGGTAACATGATCAAAATTTGGATGCATGGCAACTGGCTCACATTTATGATGGTTGCAGTGTTCTGGGGTCATGTGATCTCCTTTTGCGATTTTCTGACAAGCAAAGTCAAAGCCAGATACACTTAAAAACTGTGTTACTAATTTAGCAACTGTAGTGATTCACTTAACAACTGTGGCAAGAAAGATTGTAAAATGGGGCAAAACTCACTTAACTGTCTTGCTTAGCAACATAAATTTTAGGCTCGATTGTGGTCGTAAGTTGAGGACTACTTGTATTTTTCAAGGTAGAAGACGGCATATATTATGCCAATGTATCTTGCAAATACTGAATCCATTATTATTATTACTATTATTACTATTATTATTATTATTATTGTTGTTGTTGTTATTATTAGATTTATATGCCGCCCTATCTCCCTGAGGACTCAGGGTGGCTTACAATACTAAAAACCACAAAATACAAATATTAAAAACTATAACTATGATTGTATTGAATATTTTTTTAACTTGTATTCAGTCCATCTGTTTTTTGACTGAATGTATGAGTTGAAGATGGATATTTAATTTTCCTAATTACATATCAGACTTTACACTAGGCATTCAATAAAATTTGATTCTCCAGACACTCAAACCCACATCATAAAGTTGCTTACACAAAAACTTTATAAGCAGAACACAGCTAGATAAATTGCTTTATTGCAGACAAAAATAAAAAATCATATACTAATTATCACAGAACAAGTAAATCTAGCCCTACACATACAATAGGTACACATTTTAGGCTTTTTCCTTCTGCCTTTTCAACTAATTTTGGACTATTCTTGAGAATAGGAGACAGATGCTTTATGTTTACATAATGATTTTTTTTTCATTGGTTCCTGCCTTGCAGCTTCAGCCGGTATATTAGACTAGCCTTTCTTAACCTTTTTTTTACCTTAGAGAAAGCCTTGAAATAATGTTCAGGTCTCAGGGAACCCTGCATAAAAATTATTATATCTACAGTATAGTTCTTGGTACATTAGTATGATTAATATGACCTACAGATACCACAATATGAAAAATTCAGCATACAAAACTCACTTCTAACTTACACAATCCATGTTTTCTAATGTTTACAATGACAACAATGTCAGTCAGGCAGCTGAGTCATAGCATGTATACATTCCGACCGCTGCAAGTACTACACTACTACCGCTCAGCGCACGAAGTATTCTTCAGTCACAATCTTTAGCAGAACCCTAGCAACCTCTCTGCAGAATCCCAGCTGAAAAAGACTTCATTAGACAATTACAACATTGTTAGTATACCTATATTCTTCCAGCTGTGGTTAAGATTTGATATTCAACAAGCCTTGAAAATAAGTGGGGACTATAAAGCAAAGTTGCTGTAGTACAGGGGTGTCAAATTCGCAGCATCACGTGACATATCACTACTTTTTCCCCTTCACTAAAACGGGTGTGGGTGTGATCAGCGTGTGATGCATCCAGTGAATTTGACAGTCCTGCTGTAGTATGTTAAAGTTTAGGAGAGGAGGAATAAGTCAGAATATTTTTTTGTTTTTCTTTACATATTTTAAGATCTGATAGTGAAGACCTTTTTAAAATATGTCCCTATGCCATTTCCTCTTTCTTGTGGGCTTGCATTGCTTTAGATATTGTTAATTATTAAGGTACTAATTTCGCCCTTAAGTTGATAGCATCCAGTGGCAATTGCAAGCTTGTACTGTAGTGAGGGCAGGTTACTTGCAGAGCAGAATTCCCCAACATTTCTGGTTTTGCAGACCAGTGGGATGAGGGGGAAGGGATAGTTCTGCACGTACGGCCAGCAAGTGTGCACATGCAGTTCCATTTGCATGAGTGGCAAACATGCATGCCTGCCACTCATGCAAATGGAGCATGCATGCACTCGCCTGCTGCTGTCACAAGTCAGGATGTGTGTGCGCCAGGCATTTTCATGGCCCGGTTGCAATCCCCTCACGGCCCACAGGTGGGAGACCCCAGTTGTAGAGGATGAGATCAGCAAGGGGCTTACTGTATAAGCCATTTCAAGGTGATACAGGTTTTATAGTACTTCCTAGGCTGCCTGTCCTATTGTATCCTGTTTTTCCATTGAAAGAACTGGACATAGTTTAGTATGGGAAAACTCCTTTGAGAAAAGTATTAAGAGATACAGTACTTCCTTAGTTGTGCAAAATGGGTGGTCTAATGCTGGAATCCCCAACCCCTAGGCTGCGGCCCACTATTGGGCTGCAGCTCATTTGGAACTGGGTTCCACAAGTGGTGGGTAAGCGTGTGTGTGCTTGTGCTCACATGTGCAGCTCCATTAGTGTAAGCGGCAGGCACCTGCACCTGCTGCTTGCACAAATGGAGTTGCGCGCAGGCACATATGTGCCTGCCCCTCACACAGAACCATCTGCTCTCTCCCCTCCCACTGAGCTACCAAGCCAGAAAGGTTGGGGACCGTTGGTCTAATATACTGCTTTTTGCAGTTAACAAGAAGATCTGGAGAGCAGGAGAAATAGCTTAGTTTCTTACAGAAAAATTATTCCATAAGAGAAGGTTGTTGAGCGGCCCAACAAGACAGATCCTTTTTTTAAAAGTTCACTGGGAAGAACTTTGGGAACTGGAAGAAGATGCAATGGCAGGCAATCCAAATTGATCTGGACAACGCAGTCTGTTGAATAATTGTCATTGGTTTTCATTAGCAATGTAGGCAGAGGTGGTATTCAGCAGGTTCTGACCAGTTCTGCAGAACTGGTAGCAGAATTTTTGAGTAGTTCAGAGAACTGGCAAATCCCACCTCTGACTGGAGATTTTACAGTATTCTTCCCCTGCCACGCCCACCAAGCCATGCCCACAGAACCGGTAGTAAAAAAAAAATGAATCCCACCACTGAATGTAGGCTAATGGTCTTGAGCAGGACTGGGCAATGTTATATTTTTTGGTTCAAGTGGGGCCTGAAATCTCCTAAAATGGAGCTGAATGAGATACAGAGAAGCTTTGCAGAAGGTCTCTGGGGAAGCTGAAGTGACAGAAGATATGAAGTTCTCTCAACCAAAGAGAAGCCTCAAGCCAGCCTGGAAGAGGGAATGCTGGCCACTATATTTAGCTTCTTTTTTTTTAAACCTCAAAATAGAAAGTAGGTAAGATATTTAGAAATAGGGCAGTGTACATATGCATTAAGTCAGTATTATGGGATGCATAACACACAGGCAGAATACACTTAGGCTGCACAATAGTTAGAAGTGGAAAGCATCCATTTTACAATGAATTTTAAAACTCAATCCATGAAACATAGTTACCTAGATGTAAATAACTCTTGCCAATAAAGGTTGTCAAAGCCAAATATAAAAGCCGTTTGATATCTTAAGAAAAAAATTAACATTCTCATTTGTATCAAACCCTGGAAAACCCACTGCAGTCCCATGACATGAGAGTTGCTTTCCTTTTGTCAAAATTCACGCTAGGACCCAGCAATAAATCATAAATCCTCAAACATTTAATCACGAATTCTGCTCTCAGCTAGGCTTGGTAGAAGGTTTCCAGACATGACTTAGTTCAGGATCTTTCCTACAGAAGAGAATGAAACCTTAACGTAGTCATTGATTGCTTACTGCAGAACAAGAATTTAGTGTCTTTAAATATCCATGATCTAGTCTTTCTCCTGCCTTTCTAAGTTAATGGGTATTTGGCAATTCACTTGGTGCTCTTGGGTGGTTGAGGTATGTTTACAGAATGGTTCTTTCTAGCCTGGGAACAACTGATTCCTTCCTATGCTGTCTATGCTTCTAGTTGTATTTTTACATTTTAGAAAGCAGTGCAGAGGGCAGCACATGGAGTTGGCATTTCCACAGATGCCTCTGTTGTTTATGAAAGACTGGCAAGGTGCCACTGCTGCATAAAGCAGATTTGTGTGATTGCAGAATTACATAAGGGTACTTGAGCTACCCTCTGCTCTTAAGTGCACTCTTTGTATGTTCATACAGTTGTAAACATCCATGTGCAGCTTGACTCCCTGTTCATCTCTCAGAGGTTAATATTTATTGGTCAAGAGACAGTGCACAGAAGCACCTAGTGAAATCTGAAGAAGGGAAAGAAAGTTTTCTGTTGACTGTGTTACAATTCAGCAGTTGGGAAAGACTCCTGAAATTGTTCCTGTGAAATTAATTACTTAACTTAATCAGGATTAACACATTCCAGTGGTTTCAGGAATTGTATGCAGGAATGGAATTGCTTAACGCTCATGTTAATTAAGAATTTGTTTACTCCTGTATTTGAAAACTGGAGGTCCCACCAGTAGAAATCAGAACTTCAAAACTTGATATTCTGTGGAGAAAGTTTTAGGTAGATTTTTAATATATGCAGATTTACATATAGTGCCAAATCTTCTTGATAAACTAATTGGACAGCTGATAGCACTCTTTTATAAAGAGGTATCTTTTTAGTTTTGTTTATTGAGGCAAGTTTACATAAGGTCACATGAAGCAAACCTACACCTTCCTGTATGTGTCCATGTGTACCATATCTTCAAATCAAAATAGTGTTTCTAGTTGTGTCCCAGTTCCTGTTTTATTGCCCATCAACCTGATAATAAACGTAGAAGAACAGGCTGGGCAGAATAGAATCCCAGTAATGTGTTTGATTTTTACCATTATTCTTGCAGCTTCTGCTATTACTGTTAGCCTTTTTGTTTGACTCAAAATCATTGTGAACAATGGGATTGTTTGGCTCGAGTAGAGGAAGGAACAGAAAATGCTGGCCCCCTTCCAATGAATTCCATGAATGAAGTTTTTTCCATCCCAGCAGGAATAAAACCATTTGGGACTATTCCAATGATCCCATTTTACTAAAGCATTCATTACTGATGAATCAGAAGAACAGGATTGTTTGGTACACATTCAGGCCTCAAGCATGGGTTCTAAAGGTAAAACATAGCCTGTTTATGCTCTGATGTGCATTTTTTTATTCATGGTTATATATGATTCATGATTACACACACATACATACACACACACACTCCTTCCTTTCAAGACAAAATATTTAGCATTTCCTTCCCCGATTTTTTTTTCCTTGCAACACTTTTGATATATGTTGGTTTGAGAAATAGAATGCATGATTTGAGGCCTTCCGGTGAAATGAATATTAAGAATGATTTTGAAGGTCAGAGGAAAGATTCATTACCAAGGCAAGATTCATTATCAAGGCAATAATCAGATAAATGAGACCTAAGGCAAGACCAAGAAAGTGGTTTGTAGAAATGCCTAAGACAGCATCTCACCAACTTACACTAAGATTAAAAAACATGAAAAAGGGAAGCACATTCAGACTTGAACGATTCTGTTAATGCAATGGTTTTTCTTTGTCTGGTCTATCTTATAGAGTGGACACCATAGAGTAGGGGTGTCAAATTCAACGCTTGGGGGCCGTATGCGGCCCATGGGATGCTTAGATCTGGTCCACAGGACCATCCTGGAAAAAGTGAAGGACCGGCCTGTGGTGCCTCTGCCAAGGAGCTCATGAGGGCTGCATGCTCCATTTTCACTGGCAGAGGGTTGCAGGAGGCTGTCCTAGCCGAAAATGGAGCTCCGGAGCTGGCAGAGCGCTCGGGCTGCCACAGGAGCCCCTGACACAAGTGATGTTAAGCTGGTCATGCCTCACTGGCCTCTCCGAGATCAAACACAACCTTGATGTGGCCCTCAATGAAATCGAGTTTGACACCCCTGCCATAGAGCTACTGTGGCAGAGGGTGGACTGAAGAACTTGGGTCTCACTGCTACTCGGCCAGCACCTTCAACACTGTAGCAGTCTGACTCCCAAATACCTATATTTTAGATATTTCTTGAGCACCTCTAAATGTGGGAGAAGGTCCATGGTAGGACTTTTGTCCTGGTGATTCCTGCTGGTCAAGGAAAAAATAAACATTTTTTTTCTGCTCTATTCCATTATTTAGCATATTCTAAATAGAGCTTACAGGATGGATTTGGTCAGGAAGACATCATCAGAAGAAATAATTTCAGGTTAAAAATAAACGTCTTGCAGGGCTGCATAAGATAGATGTGTTTTCTTGAGTTAAAAAAAACACCTCACATTAACCTGAAATGGCATGATGACTTCCCTTACATTTGTGAAACAAGTGTCATTGTATGTTGATAAGGCAATTTCATGATAAAAACAATTTTGAAAGCAGCACAACCTTTTTTGAATGTTCTCTACATCTAAATCTATACAGGTAATCCTTGACTTACAACCATTTGTTTAGCAACAATTCAAAGTCACAATAGCATTGGAAAAAATGACTTATGGCCAGTTTTTGACACTTACAACTATTGCAGCATCCCCATGGTCATGTGATCAAAATTCAGGCAATTGGCAATTGGCATGTATTTATGATAGTGGCACTGTCCTGGGATCATGTGATCAACATTTGTAATCTTTCCAGGTGTCTTCTGACAAGCAAAGTCAATGTGGCAAAAACATCCTAAAATGGGACACAACTCACTTAACAACTGCCTTGCTTAGCAATGGAAATTTTGGGCTCAGTTATGGTCATAAATGGAGTTGTCCTCGATTTGGTGTGGAGAAATTAACCATAAAAGGTTTTGTTGCTTCACATTTGAAATGTTGGGTAGGGTTAAGTTTGCATGAAGAGTCAGACGCGGAGTGCTTCAGTGAAGAGTTTATTAGTGACTACAGCTCATAACAGACCCAATTTGGCTGGGCTGCAGCTGCTACTTATAGCCAGCAGCCGCAGTTGCCAGCCAATCAGAGTGCAGGATTTTCCCGCACTTTTTAAACCAATCAAATTTGACATTTTACAAGAACAATTCAAACTAAACCAATAACATTCAAACCTACATACATAACAGATAGGGTAGTGTCAACCTTTTGAGATAGAATCTAAAGAATCTATACCACAGGGATTCCAGGAATATAATTTTATTGTTGTAGACAGCAATAACAGAATCTTGAAAACCTGTCCAAGTTTCTGTCTGTTCTCCCCTTATAGTAATAAAATCAAGGCAGAATCATTCTGAATTTTTTTCTCCCATTTGCTTCATCCTCTGGCCTGTGTAATTGTTTTTCCAAGTGCCTCCTTAATGGTTCTTTCAAACCAAGGTCATATCAAAATTCTTTTACAAGTATAGGAAGAATCAAAGGGAATAAAGCCCAGAACATAAGGCAGACAATGAAGGCAGCGTTCTATAAAACAGGATAAGCCTAAGAATTAATAAGCTGAGTCAACTTCTCACATTAAAATGTTGGTAGGTAAGTGATTAATCAGAGCAAAGATTCATAGATTGATAGCAACCAAGAGATGGTTTGTAGCAAAAGGGAGACCAAAGCACATATATAGAGAATCAGTTTGGTCTAGTGGTTAAGGCCCTAGGCTAGAAACCAAGGGACTGTGAGTTCTAGCCATTGTGGTGCCACAGTGGTAGAATACAGTATTGCAAGCTAACTCTGCCCACAGCCAGGAGTTCAATCCTGATCAGCTGAAAGTTGACTCGGCCTTCCATCCTTTCGAGGTCAGTAAAATGAGGAGCCAGATTGCAAAGGGCAATATGCTGATATTACAAACCATTTAGAGAGTGCTGTAAAGCACTATGGAATGATATATAAGTCTAAATACTGCTGCTATTGCTAGTTCCACCTGAGGCCTGAAAGCCAGAGGGTAACTTTGCACCAGTAACTCCCTCTCTCTCTCAGCCCAACATACTTCACAGGGTTGTTGTTTCTTGACATTGAAAAGGATTCCAAAGAGTATTGCTATCTTGGATCTCTCCCATTCACCCCCTGCTTTGCCTTTCCATCCTAGAATATGTAGCAGAGTATTTGCATTTCTGCCTATTAGGAATGAACAACAACAACAAAAGCTGGAGAGAAAACTAATGTTAAGGTTGACTTCCACAGTCAACCTTAACATAAGATCAGTGGTGGGATTCAAATAATTTCACAACCAGTTCTCTGCCCTAATGATTTCTTCCAACACCCAGTTCACCAAACTGCTCAGAAACTTAACAACCAGTTCTCCCAAAGTGGTGCAAACTGGCTGAATCCCACCACTGCATAAGATGCATATCTGCAAATTGCAATGCAGGTGAAAATTTCATCTTTCTTGCATTACAGTTATGCATTTCACTGCAGGAAAGATGTTAAGAGTTAGGGTTGCCATATCGGAGTTGCAAAAAGTCATATGTCTGCTGAATGGCAGCAAGAAAACAGATTTTTCTCTATCATGCAGTTGACTGTCCAGTTTTGCAGCCAAGATCTCATAGGAACAGCAGCTGCACTTTAGGACAAAGGACTAAAATTACAAAAATCAAATGAGAAAGTACTTTGTAATATATTACCCTTTCATTTGTATATTCCAAAGCGAGGAAAATATTTGTACCCCCATGGCCCCCCTGGGATAATCATATTTAAAGCTCTTTGAATCTATCAGAATCAGAAAGGTTCTATCATCGGACAAATCTTAATTAAACCAAGTATTTGAAATCCAGAAGGAGCTTGGAAATCTTTACAGAGAACTCAGTTATATGGGGAGAGATAAGCTGCACAAACTAACAATAATACTATACTATGTCAGGAAAAAAGTATGCTCTCATTAGCAATAATTTAGTTTTAGGGCTAGGGTTGACTACAGAATTATTTATCAGATAAAAGGTCAGCATTTCTTTATTGGGCAGCAAAACACAAATCACATTATTGCTTCCCTTCCACTTATGATTCTCCTTCCCTCCCCACTCCAGAGTATATAGGGGTTTATATTGCTTGTTCAAAAAATAAATCTTGTCTCGGTTTAATATCAGGAATTAATTACACTTCTGAAATGATACACATTCTTCAGCACTGGTGCTCTTTTAATGAAACATAAAAGCATAAAAATTGGATAGAAAGTTCGGGAGATCTATTTGAAAAGATTCTAGCTTGTCTTTTAGATGGAGAGCCATTTGAACAGAGTTAATGCTGACAGGTTTGAAATGGAATATGGTCAGTGCTGCTTGAAGAAATATGCTAAATGTGCCCAGATTTCTTTTACATCAGGTAGATCCTTGTTCAGAATTTCATCCTTCTGATCAGAGAGCATGAAGCAACATTTGTAGGCGGAGCCAATATTTGGAAATACCCCAGATATTATATAACCACTTGCAAAGTTAGGTTGGTGACTTCGTTGCGATTGCACAGATATGCGGGTGACACTGCCAGATTTGTGAAACAGCTGGCACCCTTTGTAACTTGGTTTTCCACAATACAAATCAAGGCATACTGCAATGTTGCAGAGCTGGTTTTTTAAACATCATCACAGGAATGTGGATGGCATTCTCATACTGAAACTGCTGAGTATGCTCTCAGACTGTTCTCACTGCTCCAAAAATCTCTTTTAAGACCAGGCTCCTTTCATAGTGGTGGCACTGGCAACGGCCCCATGGACCTTGTTCTACCTGTCTAGCATTATAAATGAGGGCAGAAGCTGCACCCAATGGAAATTCTTCTTTAACAATGTATGTGGCAATGGTGCATATTGTAAAAGGTTGATTAGAAGGCAACTGCAGAATTTATGTGGGATGAAGACCATGCATGCTTCTACTTTCTTAATAATAATTGTATATAATAAGAGCTCTGGTGCAACCGTTCTTAAAATAATTTTTTCACACATGTTCTCTTCCTTTCTTGTACATCATACAGCACACAATGTTCCATATATGAATTTGATATGTGAAAACATTTTATGGCATCCAGTGATCATTTTAAAAAATCTTAGCGATAAACGACAGATGTTTAAGTGAATGGTGAAACTCCAATTTTAAGGAGTTATTAGCAGTTTAAATCAGCATCAATGCTAGCTTAATCTAACTGCAATTCAGAGTTCAACCAGTCTTCTATCATCACTTCCCCTCTGGTTCAAAAGGAGTTTCCTACATTAAATGAGCAGGATTCTACTATGGTCACATTTTGGGATAGCTAATAATCTCTTCTTAGTATTGCTCTAGGTAAGTTAACACAACATGGCTATTGATATATGTCTATATATTATGGCTATAAAATGTTTTGGATTTGATTTGGAAGATGTGTTTCAGAATGCATGAACCACAAAAGCAAGTTTTGCCTACCGTGGAAAAGATGCAGCTGCTTTAATGATCCATACCAGTAGATAGATAGTACATTGGCAATCCTGTATTTTCCAAAGACTCCTGCTTCAAATCCTTTCCTGTTGCATCCCCTCTTTTAAAATGAAACTTGGGTGCAGTGTTAGTACCTGACTGATAATCTTTCTTTAATACTGTTTTTTTGAACAAAGAAATATGTATCATGCAATTATTTATTTATTTATTTATTTATTCGACTTGTATGCCTATTCCCTAAGGACTCAGGGCGAACATTAAAACAGAGAAAAATTTACAATAAAACAAGATTAAACAGTAAACAAGCCAAATAAATTAAAATAAACCCAACCCCGGGTCATTCAAGGCCGCCCGTTGGAACAACCAAGTCTTCAGGTCCCGGCGGAAGGAGCGGAGGTCAGGGGCCAAACGGAGATCGACGGGGAGCTGATTCCAGAGGGCAGGTGCTCCCACAGAGAAGGCCCTAGCCCTGGGGACCGCCAGCCTACAATATCTGACTGACGGCACCCCAAGGAGGCCCCTCCTATGAGAGCGAACAGGGCGATCGGAAAGTGATGCTGGCAGGAGGCGTTCCCGCAAGTACCCTGGACCCAAGCCATTAAGGGCTTTATAAGTTGTAACTAATACCTTGAAGGCGACCCGGGAGGATATTTAATTGTAGTCTTCCAACGTAGTCTTTCACTGCTCCACCATTAATCCAATGCATACAAGCACAGTATCCAGAGGTGATATTCAACAGGTTCTGACCAATTCTGGAGAAAATTTTGAGTAGTTTGGAGAACCTGCAAATACCACCTCTGACTGGCCCCATCCCCATCTATTCTATGCCTCTCGAGTCCCAGTTGATCAGCTGGGTTTTCTTTTGTGGCCCTGCACAGGAGAATGAAGCTGAAAAGCAGGTTAGTGGGATGGGGAGGGAATGGGGATTTTGCATTAACCTTCCCCCAGGAGTGGGGTGGGAATAGGGATTTTACAGTTTCCTTCCCCTGCTACGCTCATCAAGCCACGCCCACCAAGCCACAACCAGAGAACCGGTAGTAAAAAAAATTGAATCTCACCACTGATAGTATTCTGCTGCACCCCCTTTCCCAGAAGCAATGAAGTATGAAGTTAAGAAACAAAGAAAAAGAGAAATATTTCTGCTTCGTACTGGGAACGAACAACGACAGAATGAGGCGAGGCGGCTAGAAGGTTACTCAGGCTTTATTCAATTTGCGCGCTAACAGCGAATAAACCACTCAGCCGTGAGGCAACAGCTGTTGGCCTGTTTGACAGCTCCTTATATAGTCAGCTGTCAAACTGTTCGACCAATCAGGTTGCGGCTGGCGCCCTCTGCTGGAACGGACCAGAAGGGGAACTTCAGGACACAGCAATTTCCAAAATGCCCAATCTCCTTGTCAACAATGTTTCTTTACTAGTCCTGTCAAGTTCAATTTTGTCTGGAATATTTCAATCTTTTGGTTCCATGTAAACTACCATATTCCCCTAAAAACAAGATGGATGGTCTCTACATTTGATAAATAAACAAACAAATGAATGAATGAACGAATGAATAGAAAGGAAGAGAGAGCAACAGAAAGCCACTTTGGGGGCAAAACTATATAAATCTGCAGAGGCAGATTTGGTCAAAATCAAATTGGTGCAAAAATGGTGATCTGGTGAGGTGGCTCTATTACTATTAACATTCCTTCATCTATTAATTTTGTTTTGGCTGTTCTTTTATAGTTTTTAATGTTTAAATTTTTGTTATAGGTAATGATTTTAGATATTTATTTCTTTAGCCTTATTGTACGCAGCCCAGAATCATTTGCTCGTGAGATGAATGAATGAATAAATAGATAAATAAAAGTGAAACAGCACAGAAGAAAAATATTACCAAGATTAGACACAGCAGGATTGCAGCATTCAGATGTCTCCCTATATTTCTTCTAGTAGGTGGCAATGACTAAGGGGAATAGCAATTACACTCCAGGGGAGGATATATCGACACATTTCCCCACGATAAGAGCACAGTTTGACCGTGAGCTGCTAAAGGTGCTCCAGATCTGTGTGCAATGGATGGTCTGGAGAACTTAATTTATGGTAGCAGGGTTTCTGCTGACACAGTGAATGGTGGGTGGCATTTTATGTAGGGCAATGTCTTCCGTGAACTATGTTCTTCCACCATTATGCAAGCCTCACTAATTGGGATCATTTATAAGGACAATTAATTCACTACAGACATGTTGTCAATACAAAGCACCTGCTTTAACTTGAACCTGTGCAGATGGGTTCACACTTGGCACTAACCCACAGCATGCTTTGTTGACTAGATTGGCCCAGCATGTTCTGTGAACTGAAAGCACTGTTATTGCTGAAAGTATTCCATGAACGGAGGCATTTCCCATATTGATTCACAAGTGGAAAAAAATGACATAGTCCTCCCATTGGCATCCACCTCTGAGAGGTCTAACCATTTGCCAAGGTTCCCGAATTTTAATCACATGATCATGGGGATCAGTGGTGGGATTCAAATTTTTTTACTACCAGTTCTGTGGGCATGGCTTGGTGGGCGTGGGTTGGTGGGTGTGACTGGGGAAGGATACTGTAAAATCCTCATTCCCTCCCCAACCCACTAACCTGCTTTCCAGCTCCGTTCTCCTGTGCAGGGCAACAAAAGAAGACCCAGCCAATCAGCTGGGACTCGGCAGGCAGAGAATAGATGAGGGCGGACCCAGTCAGAGGTGGTATTTGCTGGTTCTCTGAACTACTCAAAAGTTCCGGTACTGGTTCTCCAGAACTGGTCAGAATCTGCCGAATACCACCTCTGATGGGGATGCCGCGATGGTCATAAGTGCAATGACTGGTTGTAAATCACTTTTTTCAACAGCATTGTAACTTTGAGCAGTCACTGAACAAATGGAGGATTACCTGTGCACACCAACAGAATGGGGATTATTAAATCCTATTCATTCAGCCAATATTTCTCCTTTTGCAATCTAACCATAGAAAGGTGATACAGGAAATCATCCATTCATGCATATCCAACCTCTCCATCTCTTGCCAAAATAACAGTGTGGGACTAATAGGACAGGGTTACTACTTTTGGAGAAATTTTGGTACTATAGTCAAAGCAAATTTATTCCCAGAGCCTGACTGAGAAATTGCCACTCGTTCGAACAATGTACAGTGTCGGCCACTCTGTTGAAAAAGGTACTTGAATGAGAATATTGGGGTTTTGTTCGACTTGTTATTTGCATGACAATGATGTCGCAGGCACAGAAGGTTTCTTTTCTTTTTTCTTTTTAATTGTTTTTGGAAGCTAAAGCTGAATGCCAAATCAGGCTGTCTGGACCATTTGAAAGATTGAGCATATGGCTTCAAGTTGTGAATGCAGGTCTAGAGAAGAGCCTCACCCCCTGAGCTTCCCCCAGACCATTCCTTGGGTCCATTGCTTTCCAATGAAGAGGAGGCCCTGGTCCACTCACCTTTATTTCATGCATTAAACTGATTTAGACTGGCTGTGGATGCTGTGACCTTGAAATGGATGCTTATTTAAATCATAAGCCATGTGTTTTATATTGCCAGAGTGCTAGAAAATTACAGTGCCTAACATCTCACATTCTATTTGCAATAAAGTCCAGTGATCCCTGGGCCATTCGTAACAGATTTTAAGGCAATAATATTGGCCCATAAGCATTTCTAGCAGCATACTGATGAATTTGCAAATGTAAAAAAATACTGATAAGCGCTAAACCTTGCCTAGATAGCATATTTAAAAAAAAAAATCACAGAAAGGACTGTGCATTGCAAAGTACACCACATTAAAATCAACAGTGTTCACAAGTTCTGACTTTTCAAAAGGCTTTAATTTGTTCATGCAGTGTACCTCGAAGGTTCTTGATGAACTTTAGGTCCTGAATCTGCAGTTGGGTTGAGGGTTTCTTGGCAAATATGTTGTTTTGCTAAGCAGCTGTCTTTCTGTCCCTTTTGTTACAATGTAGAGATTTGCCCCTTTCCTTTTTTTTGGTAAAGTTTTTTATTTTATATTTACAATATATCCATCTTTCATTTAAACAGTGTGTCGACTGGGTACATACGTCTTGTGCTGACAATTATAATTAGTACTTTTCCTACCAATATAACAATAATCACATTTTCTTTATAGCCATTATCTCTTATTTCTATTATCTTTATAACAATCTTAACTTACTTCTCTATATATTCATCTACTCCATTTTAACTTGTTTTATTTTCCAACCTTTAATAAAATAGATCCCATATTATGTAATATTCATTTTCTTCTTTTTCTTTAATTGCCAATGTTAATCTATTCATCTCTGCACATTCTGGGTTTGCTCCTTTCCTTGTTGTGACCCTTCCTTCATCCCTTTGCCTCTTTGAAATTGTTTCATAGCCACTTGAAGGGTGACTGGGTTGTTTTTACTGGGTTTCTCCCATTGTAATGAGCTACACATTTTTTTCCTCCTGAATTTGTTTTATAGGTTGCCCTACCTTCTACAAAAATTCTGCTATAAAACCTCTTCTAACACCACTTCCTAGGCTAGACTTGACAAATGGGTGGCCTCATGTTGCAAAAGTAAGACATACACATGCATGCACGCACAAAGCAAATTAGCTATCTGAAATGTCCAATGCAATTTATTTTGAAAGCATAAAGAAAAAAGAAAGAAAGTAAATGCTTCAAGGATACATGCAATGACAGGAACGGAGATTGAAAGTTAACTCAAAATTAAAACCTCCAAAAGTTTCCTATCCAAGCAAGGATTGCACATGGTTTATACATTTCTTTTTTTAAAATTTTATTCAACAAAAAAAGAATTAAAACACATAGAGACAAAACAACACAAATATATATGTACATATATACATTTTACAACCTATTTGAGCACTGATTAAGATCTTCCTCATATAGTATAACGTGATCTACCTTGTCAAAGTAGCTTCTTCATTCTTTTAATAGATTAATTTCTCTAAGTCATTACTATCAGTTACACGTCTAACTCTTCCTTATCTCATCAGAATATCATAAATTACATTTCCTTTATCCATTTGTACCATATATTCCATATTTCATAGTATTCACTGTCTTGTTTGTTTTTTAGTATCTTAGTTAAACTGTCCATTTCAAGCATTCATGAATCTTTTTGATTACTGTGTCATCTGAGGGGAGAGATGACAATTTCCAGTTCTGTGCATAGGCTATCCTAGCCGCGGTTATAATGTGAAGAATTAAATAGTAGTATTTATTTTCCATTTTTAAATTGATCATACCTAAGAGAAATATTTCAGGATCTAGTTCTAAGTTTTGCTTTGTCATATTTATTTTTTATTTTCCTCCAATATTTCTTAGCAAATGGACATGTCCACCACATGTGAAAGTATGTTCCTTGTGGATGCATTTCTATAATAGGAGAGAATGGAATGCATGATACCATTTGTTTTTATCTTCAGTAATTCAACTTCAAAATAGCTTTTGTCTGAAGGTGCTAAGCTTTATTGTTTCCTAACCTTTTCCTAGAATAATGTCAAAGGTGATTTCAAGGCAATTTGTTGGTTTTCCTTCCTTTCCGAAGAAACGCAAGATGGTTTCCCCCGCAGATGTAGTTTCTTTCTTTTTAGTGTTCCACCAATGATGCGCTTTCTTGGATTTTGATTCTCAAAACCAGATGCAACTTAAGAAATAATTATAAATCCCTGGAAAATTCTAAATTTTAGTATTTACATTAATAACAAATACTATTTATCATCATCTGAAATAAATGCACACAATCTTATGAAAGAAGGAGATAAAATAAATAAAACAATGTGTAAAAACAATATTTGATATTCCCTTCCATTGTACCCAACTGGTGAGTATGCTCAATTATTTCTAAATATTAAAATTACTTTTGGCTACCGCCTTACATCAAATATTTTTTCCATTAAAAACTGTGCTCTAGGTTCTGATTTTGTCTGTGTGGCACACAGGGAAGCCATTTTTTGCTTCAGTTTATTTATACAGGTAGACCTCGACTTACAACCATAATTGAGTCCAAAATTTCTGTTGTTAAGTGAGATGTTTGTTCAATGAATTTTGCCCAATTTTATGACCTTTCTTGCCACAGTTAATAAGTGAATCACTGCAGTTGATAAGTTAGTAACCCAGCTGTTAAATGAATCTGGCTTCCCCATTGACTTTGCTTATCAGAAGGTCACAAAAGATGATCACATAACCCAGGGTCACAACATAGTTCCTAAATATGAACCAGTTGCCAAGCATCTGAATTTTGATCACATGATCATGGGGATGGCTGCAAAGGTTGTAACTCTGTAAAATGGTCATAAGTCACTTTTTTCAATGCTGTTTTGTAACTTTGAACAGTCATTAAATGAATGTAAGTCAAGGATTATCTGTATGGTATTTCTGTTCTGGATGTGTTAATTTTACTACTGCTGTGATTTCCCCAATTTTGATTTCTCTAATATTGTCAGGTAAGTATGTCTTTTCCAGTTTTGAGTCAAATTTATCTTCATGGTCATCAGTACTGTATATATCTTAATACATTGTGATATTCTTTATTTCTCTGGAAAAATTTCTAGTTAAAACAAAACACACAAAAAGGTTTTCAGTTCAAGCTTTGCTTTTAACTTTTGTTTTAAATGATGCTGTATATTTTTTCCAGTAGTTTTGAATTTTTTTTCACCTTACCTGCCTACAGGTCTGATCTTATCTTGCTCCACATTTATGGAGTAAAGTTTTTATCCATTTAGTGGCAACTCAGTTGAAAACTAGGTTTCTTGTAAGCAAGATGGCAATGTAGTTATGAACCTTACAAGATTATTATCCCCACATTTTGACAACTAATTGGCCACATTCCAACTAATTAAGGTATTATAGCTTTGTTCTAGTGGGCCCCATGTCAGTTTTTAATAGGAACGCATGTTGCAATGGCTTTGTTTGGGATTTTTGATTTCCGTCTGGTTTTTCTCTCCCTTTCCAAATAAATTTGCTGATTATTCTTTGCTGACCTTGCAGAATTGTATCTGGGATTAAGACTGGTGCCATTTGAACTTTAAAAATTAATCTTAGTTAATAACAGCAATATATTTAACAACTGTAATGGATCGTAACCTGGAGAGTTTTAAATTTTTCCACCCTTCAAATTAAAAAAAATGTCACAGAGAAAAAGGATTTACTTTATCTCACCATGCCATGATGCCAAACTGTCAGCACTCTTTGGAATAGCTTATTCTGAATAAAAGGGCTTTGGGGCTGTTCTGTGTAATATACAGCTTGGCTCTTAAAGCAAAAGACAGTTTATGGAACTTTTCTGTTCTGCTCTCTGGAAAACGAATTGCTCTATTGGGAATGGCAAAGGATTTTAGGTGATGAGAATAATTACAGCTGATTAACAGATCCCAGTTCACAGGCAGTTTCTTTCTCCCAAGTTCCAGAAGTTGGCTGCATGCAAGTCTGCATACAACTCAGCTGGAAAGCACAGGTAATGCCTTCTAAATATAGCTTTATTTCCCATCATTCTGGCATTTAGGAACTGACCTTCAAAGTTAGCATCTCTCTCAGATTCCTCACCAGTTGGCTTTGTAGCATGGATTAACAGGAGTTGATGTCCACTATATAAGTTCTAGCGGAAACAGGAGACTTCAGCTATATTGATATCTGCTGGAAAACTTACCCCGTTAACAATGGAATGTCCAACAGATTTCTACCTCTTCTGACAATGTTATTTTCAGAAGAAGAAATAAGGGGTCAGCTATCCTAGACCTCATACCAACAACTGGTATTAACCAATAGGTTGAAGGCCTTAAGAACCTTGGATAAAAGTGATTGGATCATGTTGGAATTCAAAGCAACTAGAAGAGGAAAATCTGAGAAATGACAGTCAGGTGTCTAGGACTTTGCAAAGGTGTCTTGAGAAGGAGAGGCAATAAGGGCGGACATTTGTGTTATGTTGCGATGTAATCCCCAAGATTTATGCATTTGTGTCGGGATCCAAGCACAAAAGGGTGGGAGTTGCAAGTTGGAACATACTCAGCTCTTTTACCCATTATTAAAGAAGAGAATACGGTGGCTCAGTGGCTAAGAAGCTGAGCTTGTCGATCAGAAAGGTCGGCAGTTCGGCGGTTCGAATCCCTAGCACCGTGTTACGGAGTGAGTTCCCGTTACTTGTCCCAGCTTCTGCCAACCTAGCAGTTCGAAAGCATGTAAAAATGCAAGTAGAAAAATAGGGACCACTTTGGTGGGAAAGTAACAGTGTTTAGTCATGCCGTCCACATTACCATGGAGACATCTTTGGACAGCGCTGCCTCTTTGGCTTTGTAAAGGACATGAGCACCACCCCCTAGAGCTGGAAATGACTAGTATGTATGTGCGAGGGGAGCCTTTACCTTTACCTAAAGAAGAGAAAATGGAGACCATCAATATCCAAAAGCTGTCCTGTGCAGATCTGTTCTCTATTGAAAATGAAGACAAGACAACCAATTAAAAGAAGGAAACATCAGATTGAGTTTTCTGGGTTTTTTTTTTAACAGCAATGAAGCAGTAAAATAGTTTGCCTAAACATTGATAGGTTCTCCCCCACTGGAGATTTTTAAACAGGTTGGATAGCTATCTGCCTTGGGTGGCTTAATAGCTTTCCCACTGCACTGTAGTTTAGAATAGATCAGGAATGTCAAACTCATGCGTCATACACTGGCCATGCCCACCCCCAGTTTAGCGAAGGGGAAAAAGTCATGATTCATCATGTGATAATGTGACATCGCGAGTTTGACACTCCTGGAATAGACGATCCATATATTGTATAATGCCATGCAACTGATTTGGTCCAAGATCTCTGTAGACCTGATCTATTTTGTGAAAAATTAAAACAGGAGAATTCCAAAATCTCTTCAACGAGAAGAGACACAGTGCATAGGTATTCTGCAGTGTTTTGCCTACACATTTCTGCCAAGGATAATCCTTCATGACTTTAAGGAGACACATTCCACTGTTCACTAGATTGCAGTCATGGTTATGTATTACACTGCCACTCGACTATGGGTTTGTCAGCATTTTCACAATAAACCTTTAACTTTTGTGATTTATTGCCTAACTATTAAAAATATTGCTTGAGGCAGAAATTTGGAAGCCTGAATGTTTGGGGAACACAATAAGGGAAATCTGTAGTGGAAACCATCACTTAACTCTATGAATATTGCATCATGGACACTTTATATCTGAAGCTGATGTAAGATCGAGGTATATTTTAGACATCTTTTAATAATACTATCTGTAATTCTGCCAGATACATTTCTGGTATGCTTGTCTCTTCCAATAGAAAACTGTATATTAAAAAATAAAATACAGTACAAAAATAGATCTCAACATTATTTTTTTCAACTATGTTTTATCTAAGGGGATCTGGTGGCTCAGTGGCTAAGATGCTGAGCTTATCAATCAGAAAGGTTGGCAGTTTGGTGGTTCAAATCCCCAGCACCATGTAACAGAGTAAGCTCCCATTACCTGTCCCAACCTCTGCCAACCTAGCAGTTCGAAAGCATGTAAAAATGCAAGTAGAAAAATAGGGACCACTTTGGTGGGAAGGTAACAGCGTTCCATGCACCTTTGGCGCTTAGTCATACTGGTCACATGACCATGGAGACGTCTTCAGACAGTGTTGGCTCTTTGGCTTTGTAACGGAGATGAGCACTGTCCCCTAGAGCCAGAAACGACTAGCACGTATGTGTGAGGGGTACCTTTACCTTTGTTTTATCTATATGCTTAATAATGGTGAGATCTGTTTTTGTATTGTTTGCAATTTTGCTTCATAACTCATTATTAATTTAACTTATTAGTTTATAGAAACAAGGGGATATATATAAAACACTTCATCCTAGTTTTCCCCACAGCAACCCTTTCAAGTAGGTTGGGTGAATTGCTTAGTGGGTTTCCATGAAGAGATTGGCTTGGAATCTAGGGCTCTTTGCTCTAATTCAGCAGTCCTCAACCTTTCTGGCTTCATGGACTGGCGGAGGGAGGGCAGGGGGGGAACAAGGGGATGGATTCACATGTGTACCTGCTGCTTGCGCAAATGGAGCTTCGTGTGCCCATCTGCCACTTGCATGGCCTGCTTCCTAATGGGCTGCTGCCCAATATCAAGCCAGGAGTTAGGGACCCCTGCTCTAATTTACTACATCACACTAGCTCGCTTACTAAGTGACAATTGTGACTCAAATCAAAATTATCTTCCTTTTTTTTCATTTTACAAAATGTAGTTGCTGTCCTCTTGAAAAAAACCTTTAGGTGGTTTTCAGCAAAATAAATATAGGTAATCCTTGCTTAGTGAGTGACAACAATTTGGACCAGCAAACTCAGTTGCTACATGGCAACTTGGAAGATCGTATTACTACAACTACCAATTGTAAAGTGAATCTGGCTTCCCCATTGACTTTGCTTGTCAGAAGATTGTAAAAGTTCATCACATGACCCTGTGAAACTGCAACCATCATAATTATGCCAGTTGACAAGCATCTGAATTTTGATCACATGACTATGGGGATGTTGCAATGATCCATTTTTTGGGGTGCTGTTCAGTGGTGGGATTCAAATTTTTTTACTACTGTGGGTGTGGCTTGGTGGGTGTGGCAGAGGAAGGATACTGTAAAATCTCCAGTCAGAGGTGGTATTTTCTGGTTCTCTGAACTACTCAAAATTTCTGCTAGCAGTTCTCCAGAACTGGTCAGAACCTGCTGAATGCCACCTCTGGTGCCGTTGTAACTTTGAACGGTTCTAAATCAAGGACTACCTGTATTCCCCTTAATTATATAAAATAATACAATCTACCAATGAATTTTAGTTTTTCATTTTGTCTGTGTACAGCATCCTAAGAAATATTACCGGCAACTTAAGAGGGGGAAGGATATATTGGGCAGGGCTTTTACAGCGTTAGTCCCTTTGACGCTAGTGATGACACTATTAAAAATCAATGTGAAAGTACGGTATGAAGAAAACTCAAGCTATGAACCAAAGATCACTAGCCATATAAACCATCCTCCACGGAAATCCGAAATGATTTGTAATCCGCGGAAACCCACATCGCAACCAAGGCGTAAACTTTACAAAATCTTCGTTGAAGATCTTTTGTTTTTTCAAGAGAGCCAGAGTTTTGCCATCCTGCATTCATTTAAGCAACGAGAGCTTGTGGAAGGGAAAGCGCTCGCCAAGCTCCTTCGTGGGAATGGTCACGCAGGGAAACTGGCCGACGGCGGAGGCAGACCAGCCGGCTGTACCACGCAACGTGCCTCGGTCTCTTCCTTCCAGCACGGCAACTCGTCTCATTATGAAACTGCCAACTGCTAGATAGCAGATCTTGCAACGTGGTTGCAGGCGAAGTCAGCTCCCAATGCTGCCTCTTTAGCCGCCGTTGGATTACAGAACAGAAGACGGCGAGCCGCCGTTTCCCTTTTGCAATGATCGCGGACATCAAAGTATTCAACCAAATCTACCGATTGGCTCCAGGTAGATGCCTCCTCTGCATATCTGGGTGCACACCTCGTCGACGATGAAGCCAATAGTCTTTTTAAGGGGTACCCTCGCGTGAATATTCGGAAGAACTACATTACCCAGAAATCAACGCGCTAGTCGTGCAAAGGACGTCTGCGCACTAAGACACTCGGATCCAAGTTTGGAGCTTTTAGCTGCCAGTCCTGGCCCATCATGTAGGTGCAGCACAGCTTTCCTTCCCATTGCAATAGCGGGAGAAACCCCACTTTGCAATCTGTTTTGCAAGGCGTGCAATTGCAGCTCCTTCCTCTGCAAGGAAATCTGCTGTGAGAAGTCAGAAAAACTCCAATTGCATGAAGATTGAGCGCTTGCAGTTTGCATCTTTGTTGCAAAACTAGCTACAGAAGGCAAAGTCTTTTGTGTTCCCCTCCCCCATCAAAGCAGAGGGGAAAATGTCTCAGAGAGGTAAGGCTCGGACTTGCGTTATTTGCAGATTTGCAAAAAGTCGTTCATGCATTTTGGAATTGCATGCATGCAATTTGCGGGATACCATTGCATTTTGAAGTTTGAGGCGCTGAATAGCTCTCAGTTGCATTTCCTGTTTAGTATCTGTGTGCTTTTTGCAGGCACACAAGCACACACACACACGCGCGCACATACTCGGGCGCGCGGCGTGCACGCACACAGAGTTCCTGTAAGGCAGGGCTTGCAGTTTAGTTGTGCATTGACGTTATTTGCATTCTTTTGCTGGGATTCCTGAGCTTGCCTCCCCCCCCTTTTGCAGTCTAGATTGATAAAGGGTTTTGCAAAGCTTATGCATGAGCAGCTGTACCTCTCCCCCCCCGCCCCCCTTCAGGCCAATGCAGATAAATCTGCAGACAGTTTTCAATGCAGATTTAAATCCTTGCGTGCGTTTTAAATCTCCGGAGGAAATGGAAGGTGAAACTTGAGTGGAGTTAACCAATAATTAAATATAAGTCTCGGTTTCTATGGGAAAGTATTGTTCTGATGCCCGGTGTTGAGCTCATTTTCCACAGACTTGGCTCCCTCCCCTCGTCGCAAGTAGTATGCGTATTGCAAAGACTAGATTTGGAAAGTTACGCAGGGGGGCTCGCCTGATCTTACTTTGAGACACGGTTTTTATCTCGCGCGCGTGTGTTTTTAAGATGAAGACAGAGCAAAGAGGCTTCTGTGAGTCTTACGTGAGAGTACGGTTAAAGGTTGGGAGAAATGGAAAAGCTTGCATTTGACACGAATTAAGGAGGAAGTGCGGCTTGCCGTGGCTCATTCAAACTTTAGGGAGAATTCGCTGAACCGTAAGAGAAGTTGTTCTTTGAATTGGGGGCCCCTCTCGTCTCGCGGGGGGGTATGTTTTTGGAGTTTTCTTGGGCTGCATCTTGGGGGGGAAAGTGTGGAGGCTGCGGGATGAACTCCGAAAGGCCACTTGTAAGAGTTGCTCGGAGAGTAAACAGCGCCTAAGCCAGACAAGGAGGAAGACAGGCGTCGCAATTGGTGTTTGGAAAGGAAAAAGCTGGTGGCCAGCCTCTATTTTCCCTTTTCCCTCTCTCTCTCACACACACACATGCACACACACATTGCTGCTTTTCGAGGCGGCCGAATTGCATAATTGATTCCCCATTTGCTGCAGTGATCCCCCCAGCCAAATGGAGGTTCTGGTACTATAAAAGCTCTCAGCCCGGTCCTTATGGCCAGGCTGTCAGAATGCCTACGCCGAAGGTGGCTTTCGCTCAGGCTTTTTTACCCAACGGGCTAATTTAGTGAATAGTTAAGAAAGGAATCCATCCTTTGATGCGTGGAGGAGGGAAAAAGGTGTAACTCTCTATTGCTCCTTTCTTGGAAAAAACCGATTGTGGGGCTAAAGGAAAGATGCAGTGATTTTTCACATTTTATTTCCCTCCCCTTCTGTCTTCATTTACCGCCAAGCACAAGCTAGTCTTGTGCCTGCCTGCTTCTAGGTTTCTGGGAAGAAAAATTGCTTTGGCCACTCTAGTCTTTCTTTGCCTTCCAGCACCATCCAATCTCAGCTTCCTCATATATTTAAATGTGCAATATAACATTTTCAAAGAGAGAGGATGGCAGCTAGTTAGATATTCTAATTATGGAAATGGCCATCCTCTACCAATCATCTCCTCTTCCCCCTCCCGCCCCTTTTTTTTGAAGAAAAGTGCAACTTTAGAAGTACTGAGAACCGGAAATATGTCACTATAAAAGTGTCTCACTATTTCTGGGCCTTGATTGAGTGTGGTATCTGGTCTTACCAGTTTAATATTTGTTATATCCTGTATTTGAGAAACGGTGTTAAGCAGATTTGAGGATGATCCAGATCTTATTGGCCTCTGAAGTGCCCCATTTCCCGGCTATATTGACATGTATGATGATGACATTTTTCCTTGACTGCCATATTTATTTACTTTTCTATTATGTAGTAATTGTTTTTAATTGCTTTCTGATTGTTCACAGCCCAGAGTCACTAGTTTGAGATGGGTAGCTATAGGAATTGAATAAATAAAATAAATATATTGCCAAGTATTTTTTAAACTACGTGGTGATTATGGCTTGCGGTTTTCTGTTGTTTGGTTAGCATATACATAGAACCTTACAGAATAACATGCGCTAAAGACAGATTTCTTCCCCAAAGATCTTACAGTCAGCACTTAGCTAGAGAGAGTTGAGGCATCTTAATAAAGTAAAAAGCAATGGAATTTTCTCTGGCTTTGCAGTGTTTTTCTGAAGAGAAAGACTAGGATTTTGTAAACTGTTGTGTGTCCTGAAGAATATAATATTTAAAAAAGAAAACAGCTTGGTTAAGTTTCTAAAAGTAGTTGATTAAAAATGTAAAAAAGAAAATAACCTTGCCATCCAAAAATAATGAAATATACAGTCAGACTTCCATAAATGCAGTAGGTGTCACACTTCCCAAGAATATCTATTAGTGAAGTTGTGGTTGCATTTTATGTTTTGAGGTCAATATTATGGAATTTACTTTAGTCCACAACTCTTTATTTTCATCTGCAGGAATGGCCTAGATCTATATAGAGAAATTTTAATTACAGTACAAGTAACTCTAATTGTGGCTTGATCTTTATTTCATGCCTTGCCATCAATCCAGCACTGATGTTCCAATACCTCTGTTGTGAGAGTCATCTTTTGCTCTCATAATGCAGAGTTGTTTTAGAAAATCTATGGCTTGTTTCATTTAATAAATACTTAAGGTATGCCAGCTGGACATGCAGCTTGGCTCCTTCCTTATAATGGATCTCTGTGCCATCTTGTTCTCATTTCAAGATGATTTGGCAGAAGGTTGGAGACAGATTACAGAATGAGAAGTTATCCATGTGGCATGCCATGTGCAGACTTGGCATGATGAAGCAGTTCTGGGTGGCCTCCAACTAGCAGTATTGACTTCAGTGGTACTATTTTTCATCAATCATTTGAATAGTTTTCAATTGTGTCAATGATTGATCAGTTGGTTGGTTGCCTAAGTGTCATCAAGTCATTGTTGAGTGTTAGTGATCACATTCTGAGGACCTCATCAACCCCTCCATGAAACTTCAGATTGTTCGTTGATCCCCCAAACATTGTATATGAAAACAATTTACTAAACACTTAAAGTAATAATATTTTTATTGATAGGTACCTTGGGTGCAATACCAAAATCATTTGAGCGCTACTTGAACACTATCGGCATTGACAAATTCACCATCAGTCAGTTGCAGAAGGCAATTGGAACAGCTTAAGAGTAGATCATGCAATAATATCTTGTAACATCATCAGACTTCCACATCTGCCTAACCCAGGTCCTTGGGAAGGACTCAATTGGCAGATAAAATGCCAGTCTGAACATCTGGATGACTGGGTGACAAACCATAATAATAGGTTTGACCCCTTGGATAGTTCCATCGACCCTTGGGTGTTAATACTGACTCCTTTGGAGAATGCTGACATAGACAGATTTTCCAGGTGGATCTGTCCCCATCGTGATCCTTCAAGTTTTCTGATGGTGCATCCATCACTACAATTATGTATTTAAAACATTTTTGTAGCCACCCATTTTATATTGAACTCTGGGCAGCTCCCAATCAACAATTAAACCTCCATCAATAAAACAACATAATACTTGTACCTATTAAAACTATAAACTTAAAAAAAAACCCTTGGCACTGAAACTAAGCTTCTGCCATGCAGTCCCTTTTTAAATCCTTTCATCCACCTCACTCTATCCCAGTGCTGGTGGGGGGGATATTTAAGTTCTTTTCGGAAGGCTAGGAGACTTGCCAAACTTCACGGAGAAGGGTATTCCATAGGGTAGGGACTGCCATGGAAAAGGCAGTCTTCCTAGATTCCGTATTATAACAACGGGAAGGGACTAGGAGTTCGCCCAACACATCTGATCTAATAGGACAGGTAGATGTCCTTAGGGAGAGATGATCCTGCAGATAACCTAGCTCTGTGCTGTGTAGAGCTTTAAAAATAATAACCAGCATCTTGAATTGCCCCTGGAAGGAGACAGCCAGTGTTTTGAAGGGTTCTGAAGACCTGTTCAAATTACTGCAATGTGCCCTACATGAAGCTGTTCTGGAAGACCACTCGGGAGCTACAGCTGGTTCAGAATGCAGCAGCAGAGTGTGCAGTGATGGCTACCCCTAGGTTTACCTAATGTAATGTGATTTCATATTCATCCTTAATTACAATTCTTTAAATTCCACAGTTCGTTTAGTTCCAGAGCAATAAGGTTCAAACAAAGTGATTCCTGATGTTCTTCATGAAGATGGTGGGAATATGCTCAACTTCACATTGTGACAGCCAATAGTTGACTTTCTATTTTCACTTAGCTTAACTTGGAAGTTCGTGATTTGTTTCTCAATCAGTTTTTTTAATTTATTTATTTATTTTTATTCATATTTATATGCCGCCCTTCTCCGGAGACTCAGGGTGGCTTACAATGTTTGGAGCACAACCCAATGTGCTCAGCAATAGCCTTCATTCCATTGTATATGCCTGCTTATTACTAAGCGGCATTTTTACAAAGTCAACTTATTGCCCCCAACAATCTTGGGTCCTCAATTTACCTACCCTGAGAGGATGGAAGGCTGAGTCAACCTTGAGCCTGGTGGGATTCAAGCCTGCAGTAATTGCAGGCAGCTGGAACTAAGTGCTAGGCGTTTAATAGCCTGCACCACCAAGGCTCACTGACCATATAGTGTATTTCCTGTTACAGTATAACTGAGCTTTTTCTACTTCTTTCTACTAGTAATAATTAATTTGATTTGATGATATCCATCTGTCTATGCATGTGTGCGTATATGTATACACAGTTCTTTTAGTTATTTGAAGATTGTGTTGGCATTGAAGAGATCATTGGATTGCCAAAAATTCATAATAGAGTTCTGAACAGAATATGAATTCAGTGCCTTAAAGCAGCTGCGTCTTCTGATTGATTTGCATAGCTGCTTTATTCTGCCTGTGACCTCAGTAGAAGTGCTGTCTGCATGTAGATGTTTGTGTAGAAAATCAAAGGCAACTTTGAAGCAACTGTGAGTTTTATGAGTGCAGATGTTTTAATGTTTCAAAATAGAAGTTTTGTTTCAATTGATGTGCTTCCATAACTCATATATTCTCATTCGTTAATTGTTGGACATTGGAAAACTTGACGCTATTTCAGGATTCTGGGAACTGCAGTGCAATGCATCTGGGAGGTGCTTGATATGCGACAGGTTGCTATAGATACAACTTTCATGTCTTTCCAGGATCAGCTCAAGTAATTTTCTTCAAGTGATGCAGGTTCAACGAAGAGCGATGTAGATAAATATTTGAACTAATATTAGGTGTGTTTTGAATTAGTTGACATACTTGTTTAAACTGTGTGTTATGCTTATAATTGTGAACTGCTATGATTCTTTTTGACTGAGCCTGAATACAGCATTATCCAATAAATGTTAAATACTTGGGTTATACTAGTAACTAGAATATATTCTATGTAACCCATCTGGAGGCTTTGCAATCCCTTAAATCACAAGGAAATTAATTTATAAGGTATCACTTTACTCAATAGCTGAGAAATATATAAAGTATTAAGTTTACTAAGATCTATTGGTAAACCGCATTTGCTGGTTTTCCACTACGCGCTAAGCTAGAAATCATGATTTTACATATTGTGATGGCTAGGTTTACCCCAAATCAACCAACCTACTTTATGTCTTATTCTGCTGTGAACCCAGTTAGTATTTATCTTCCTGTTATTTTGACCTTTGGATAGCCTCTGTGCTATCTGCAGCTATCTGAAAGTGAGAACTTACCTGTAACTCCTTCATATTGTTTAAAAAGGCTTATTTGGAATAATCTCCATGGTGTTAATTCCAAAGAAAACTTTATGGGAAATAGCATGCGTGACTTCTGCTAAGTGACTGTGCAAGTCCCATGCCCTGTCTTGCAACTAACGTATGCCATTTAAAAATTAAAATGAGTGTTTGGGCTTGTATTCTATGAGCGGATGAATTCAATCTTTTTAATGAACATTCCTTTTAAGTATATAACTGTAGAACAATTCACAAAAAACTCACTTTTTCTTGAAAGCTTGTTGAAATTGGACCTCTTCAGAATGGAATTCCAAGGTATTTTGATCATTTCTGAGCGATCATTCTGGGCCTTGGAATGACACATAAGACTTAACAAGACTTCTGCCCAAAGACTTCAGTGACCATACTTGCTCTGCTTTTTGTGGGATCTCAGTCTTGTTGGTGTAATGCAATGCGAATTATTATTTACAGAGCTGTTAAAAAGGATAAATACTGAAATAACACCAATTCTGTTGTTTCATCAAAGGATAATTAGTTCTGAGTGCCTGCAAATTAGTACTTAGTTGAAATAAGTCACTGATAATTATTTTCAGGTAATGAGCATAATAACCAAGGCTAAGACCTCTCTGTTGCAGTGGAAAATGTAACAGCACTTTGGTGTTCAAGTGAAGAGTCCTTTTCCAATTCTGGTTTACCTAGTCTAGAGTCTCTTCCCAGAGCATCAACTTGTTTTCACAAATGGCAATTTATTTATTTATTTGTTAATTTTATTTGCTGCCCATTTCAGCATGGGCTTACTGTGGGCTACTTGCAACAATCAAATGGAAAAAAATGATTGAAAATGTAAACTAAACAGTAAAAATAAACAATGGAAGTATAATAACATGAAATTAAAATTAAACATTTAGAGACAGTGGAGCCATTGGAGGATTGAAAGTTTTCCCTGTGCATACCAGGTAGATAAAAAAGTCGTCACTTAACCTACACATTTTTTTGATTAACTAAAACAAGGGTCTTCAAACTTGGCAAGTTTAAGACTTGTGGACTTCAACTCCCAGAATTCCTGAGCTAACATGACTAGAGGAGGAATTCTGGGAGTTGAAGTCCACAGGTCTTAAAGCTGTCAAGTTTGAAGATCCCTGAACTAAAAGAAGTATTTCTTCCCCTTTGACAACCGTAAATACACAGAAGGGGCTGCCTGTTTAATTATGGCTGTGACTTCACTCTGGAAACCGGCTTTCAGATTTCCAAAGCAAAGCAGATCTATAAGCTTAAATGTCATATAGAGGATATATAAATCTTTCCACTTGTCCAGTGAATATATGTCACTGAACTATATGTTGCCTGCATAGTAAGTGGTATACTTCCTTAGTATCATGACTACTTGTCTTCATGCTGCTGTATATTTTGGCTATTTGGATACCTGATTGTGATGGAAGATTTTCAATTTGTGTGATGTGGTCAAGATACTTTGTGGCTATACAGGATCGGCCCTCCCATCTGCCCCTGCACTTTTATCTTCTTTATCCTCTTAGCTGGTATGGGGAAAGCTGCGTGCTGGCTTTAGGCAAAGCATGCCCACCAAGCCACGCGCACCGAATTGGTAGTAAAACAATTTGAATCCCACCACTGAGTCATATGTAGCTTTGGTGGGGGCGGGGGTCTGTTGTATCTCGAGGACTACTTGTAGTGGATGTTTCATTAGCTCCTAGTAGGCCTCTTGATCTTTTAAAAGGGCAAAAGGGGAGGCTTTTACTTCCTCCAGGCGCAACCAATAAATCCACTGAGATTGATGCATGATTTGAACTTGTCTTGAGGAAGTCAGTGGTGCCTATGAGAACCCATGCCTTAAATACATCAGCATTGGCTTACAGTACCAGAGTGCATTTTCATGGGATTATGAATGTAGCAATAAGATTGTAGCTCAGGATGCAGTAGTTCGGGTTAAGATCTTAGTTTTTCAAATGTAAAACAGCTTGGATATCTGAGAATTATCTCCTTCCTTGCATCTTCCCTTCTATCCCTAACTGCAGAAGGAAGGATCTTTCTCCTAGGATAGAGTGGAGAAGAACGTGGCAGGGAATGTTTGAAAGGGGTTCCACCTTTGATGGGTTTCCTGAGTTTTTACATGGAGCATTCTCAGCAAAAATACAGAAGTGGTTGACCTCTGGGATTCTTGTTCCTTGTGTTTTTTTTCCTTCCTAATTTAGTACATTGCTGTGGAGGTCTCCCATCAAAGTATTAACCAGACCCAGACCTGCTTTTTTTTCCCCCCCCTTCTAACTGGGACAAGGCTAGCCAGGGGCTTACCGCCTGTCACTGAATATTGATGTGCCTTCTCAGATTTTCTTCTGGCAGGTTTTGGTTGGTTTAGTCTGATTGATCTGTGATCTCTGTTTTGATTGGAATTTTATTACTATGTTTACCTGCAGTTTATTCTTGTAAGCTCTCCCGATTAGTCATAGACCCTGCAAAGCCTACTAGATAAAACACTTAATACTGTATAAATAAACAGATGGTATGGTGAGGAAGATATGTTCCTAGATACACACACAAATCCCAGTGTGTTTATTAGCATGATCCTTTAGAATCCCTAATTTTCCTGCTGTTTTGAAAAGGAGGGGTGTAAGGGACAAGGAAAAGATAGCTTAAAATGAAATTGTCACCCTTTTTTCTTTCCAGCTTAATACAGTGTTGTGTGTCTTCTACGTTAGTACTCTTTCAGATCTCGATATCTGAATTGTGTGTTTCCAATGTGGAATTAACCTGAGAATTGGAATGATGTGAAATCTACTGGTAGTACAAAATATCCACTCAACCCTAGTTCAGCATTCGTTGCATTGGAGAATGCATACTGATTTATATCTATTGCAGGGGGTTTAGCTGGTTGCGCCTCTGCCTCTTGTTATTGGGAACAAGAACCTCCCTTTTGTGGAGTAGCTGGGAGAAGGGGTAATATGATAAAGGTGGGCAGTGGTTTTATTGTTATTTGAGCCATGAAGACAGTATATTTATGTTAAAGATTTGAACAATCTGTTCACAAAATAGGTATGTAAAGGTGGAGAAAAAAAAACTTAGTATAATTTCTGTACCATTGATATTGTGCATAAGAGTTATAAGCCATGGTGGTGCAAGTTAGAGTGCAGTACTGCAGCTACTTCTGCTGACTGCCAGCTGACTGCAACTTGGCAGTTCAAATCTCACCAGGCTTAAGGTTAACCCAATCTTCCATCCTTCTGAGGTGGGTAAAATGAGGACCCAGATTGTTGGGGGCAATATGCTGACTCTGTAAACCGCTTAGAGAGGGATGTAAAGCACTGTGAAGTGATATATAAGTCTAAGTGCTATTTGTGCTGTCCAGACAGTTTAGAGTTAATGGGATTTGGGATAATTAGTTAGGATTTGAGAGCTGTCCCCTTAAGGGAATGCATCATGGTAAATGTAGTTAAGGTATCCTGGGAAATGTAGTCCATGTCATGTGGTCACATCTGTAATCCTGATTGGTCACTAAATTGACCCTTGTTGGGTTGAGGGAGGCTCCCTCACTCTAGCCTGAATCCTATAACATGCAGTGACTACAATCGTCATCGTGGGGATGAGAGTTTAATATCTTTCTACACCACAATTCAGATATGCAAAGGATTGGACATTAAGAAGAACCTCTTCATAAATGTGAGTTGACAGGATGCCTGATGAACCAATAAAAAAGACTTTGTGTAGATGCTTTGTGGAGTTGCTCTGTCTGCTTTATACCCATCCAGAGCGTAATAAGCAGAACACTATTGCTATTGCTATGTAAACTGCCATTTAGGTTTTTGACTGCTGTATTGCTAGGGCTGCTCTTTCCAATGGTTCAGGTTACTGCTGATTCAGGTGATGTTTAGCAGACAGTGATATCAAAATACATCCAGTTAAGATTTCTGCACTCTTTATCATTAGAATGGCAAATGTTACTTACATTTCTACTTTATCTTTTGTTTTATAAATACAGAATTTGTTAAAAGTCTGCAATGTTAGTCATATTTTAAATAGTACACAGGTACTCCTCAACTTACAACCATTCATTTAGCAATTGTTTGAAGTTATAATAGCACTAAAAAAAGTGACTTACAATCAGTACTTGCATTTACAGCCATTACAGCGTCCCCATGATCAAAATTCGGCTGATTGGCAACTGGCATGTGTTCATGACCCGGCCGTTTTGAACAACTATCGTCCTGTCTCCAATCTTCGCTTTTTAGCGAAGGTTGTTGAGAGCGTGGTGGTTCAGCAGCTTCCCTTGTTCCTGGAGGAAGCTGATTATTTAGACCCATATCAATCGGGCTTCAGGGCCAGACACAGCACGGAGACAGCATTGGTCACACTGATGGATGATCTCTGGAGGGCTCGGGACAGGGGTTTTTCCTCTCCTAGTCCTGTTAGATCTCTCAGCGGCTTTCGATACCATCGACCATGGTATCCTTCTGCAGCGGCTTAGAGGATTGGGGGGGGGGCACCATTTTGCGGTGGTTCTCCTCCTTCCTCTCAGGCCGCTCGCAGTCGGTGTTGGCAGGGGGGCAGAGGTCGGCCCTGAGGCCCCTCACTTGTGGGGTGCCTCAGGGGTCTGTCCTCTCCTCTCCTGTTTAATATCTACATGAAACCGCTGGGTGAGATCATCCGAGGTTTTGGTTTGAGTATCATCAGTATGCTGATGATACCCAGCTTTATATCTCCACCCCAGACCAGATCAGTGATGCTCTCTCCATGATGTCCTGGTGCCTGGAGGCGGTACGGGTCTGGATGGGTAGTAACAGGCTCAGCTCAACCCCACCAAGACTGAGTGGCTGTGTTCTTACCGGCATCTCTCTTTATTGGATGTACCATCTTTGGTCATTGGGGGAGAGTGTTTTCCCCCCTCATTCATAGGATAGGGCGGGAACCTGGTGTCCTGGATTCACAGCTCATGTTCCAGGTGATGGTTCTGGAGGGAGCATGTGGGGGGCTTTTCTTGCCCAGGTTCGGTGGCCCACCTGGTTTTGCCAGCTTTGCCCTTATTTGACCGAGATGCCCCATCACCATGGTTACCACATAGCGCGACGATGCACCTTCGTAGAATCGCATACTGCACATTACCTTTCCATGGGCTCTTCTCTTGCAGACGATCCGAGGCTACAGCTGGTGCAGAATGCCTGGGCTACAGTCCACTACATTCGGAAGACTTAATCATACTGAGGGATTATCTCCCGATCAGGTGGATTTATGGAGGCCGTCCTGGTTTTCTGCGGGCTGGATGCGCATTGGTAGCCTGTGATCCGATACTCCCATGTTACACCCCTCCTGCAGCTTGCATGGTTCGCCGGTCGCCTGGGTCACCTTCAAGGTGTTAGTAACAACTTATAAAGCCCTTAATGGCTTGGGTCCAGGTACTTGGCGGGACGCCTCCTGCAGCATCACTTTCCGATCGCCCTGTTCGCTCTCATAGGGGGGCCTCCTTGGGGTGCCGTCGGTCAGGCATTGTCGGCTATGCGGTTCCCAGGGCTAGGGCCTTCTCTGTGGGAGCGCCTGCCCTTTGGAATCAGCTCCCCGTGGATCTCCGTTTGGCCCCTGCCTCCGCTCCTTCGCGGGACCTGAAGACTTGGTTGTTTTCCAACAGGCCGGCCTGGAATGACCCGGGGGGGCTGAGGGTTATAATTTTTAATTTTTAACCGTATTCGGCTTGTTTATCTGTTTAATTCTCTTTTATTGTAAATTTTTTCTGTTTTAAAGTTCGCCGCCCTGAGTCCTTAGGGAGTAGGGCGGCATACAAGTCGAATAAATAAATAAATAAATAAATGATGGTTGCAGTATCCCATTTGCAACCTTCCCAGCTGCTTTCTGACAAGCAAAGTCAATGAGAGAAGCCAGATTTAGTTAATGACTGCACAAGTCACTTAACATCTGCACTGATTCACTTAACTACCATGGCAAAAGTCATAAAATTGGGCACAACTCACTTAACAACTGCTGTGCTTAGCAATGGAAATTCTGGTCCCAATTGAGATCGTAATTCAAGGACTATCTACATAGCTTCTGTCTTCAATGTTTTTAGTTAGCAACTTAAGCTAATACTACAGTTAGCAGAACATGACCTACATGATACAATGTGTACAGCATTATTAGGATTTCTGATTACTGCTTGTATCATGCATGGCATCAGAATAACACTTGATTTATTATTGGCGTTCAAACAAGACAAGATATTATAAATATTCAGGGCTTTAAACCTATGGTTATACATTCAGCTGTGCTTTCATTAGTTTGAGGATTTCTAGAGTACATGAAATGGGATTATATACTATTTATTCAATATCTTTTTAGTTGAAAAGTCTCCATGATGGCTTACAGAAATTTGAATAATAATAACAATCTTAACTTTATAACCTGAAAGACAAAATGCGTAAGGAAAAGGGTTATGGGAGGGATGAAGAACCCCCCCCCAAACAAATGTAAAAAACTTTTTATGATACAAGTGCCTAATCCTTAGTTAATGACTACAGGTAGTTCTCGACTAGCGATCCCAGTTGAGCCCAAAATATATGTTTGCTAAACGTAACATAAGCTAAGTGCAAGTGACAGTTAAGTGAATTTTTGCCCCATTGTACGACTCTTCTTGCCACAGTTGTTAAGTTGAATCACTGCAGTTGTTAAGTTAGTAACACGGTTGTTAAATGAATCAGACTTCCCCATTGTCTTTGTTGTCAGAAGATTGTAAAAGGTGATCACCTGACTCCAGGACATTGCAGCCATCATAAATATGAGCAACTTACCAAGTGTTTGGATTTTGATCCACGTGGCCAAGGGGATAGTGCAACAGTCGTAAGTGAGAAAAATGGTCACTGCCAAAACTGCAGTTTGGGGCAGAAGGACAACTAACATCTCTTCTGGCAGAGAGCCACTCAGGCTTCATCCCAGACAAATATTGCCCTATATAGTTAAATAAATAGTTAAAGGTTATCTACAAATATCTTTGTTTTATCACTTCCGCCTTTTCACATAGACCAGTGGTGGTTAACCTTTTGAGCCCTGTGCCAAAAGTGGTGTGTGTGCTTGCACGCTCGCACTTGGGTGCCAGCACTCAGAAGGCATGCGCCCCCCCCAAGCCCCCTATGCATGCTCATGCAATCCCTACCACCACCCACCCCTGCCACCCCCTTACATGCACTGTGCCTCACAGCTGATTTTTGGCTGGTTTGAGGCCTTGTTTGGCTTCCCAGAGGCTTAAGGAAGGCTTCTGCAGGCTTTGCAGGATGAAAACTAGGCCCATTTCATCACTTCCGGTATTTTTGGAAAAACAGGCAGTAACGAAATGGGGCTAGTTTTCGGCCTGCAAAGCCTGCAGAAGCCTTCCTTAAGCCTTTGGAAGGCCGAAAAAGGCCTCAAACTGGCCGAAAATCAACTGTGAGGTGCGTGCATGCGCAATGAGGTAAGTTTGCCTGCAGTTTGCGTGCCGGCACAAATGGCTCTGCGTGCCATAGGTTTGCCATCACGGACATAGACAGCTCTCCAACCTTGGCAACTTTAAGACTTGTGGACTTTAACTCCCAGAGTTCCTCGACCAGCTGGTTGAGGAACTCTGGGAGTTGAAGTCCACAAGTCTTAAAGTTGCCAAGGTTGGAGAGCCCTGGTATAATATATTCTTTATACCCCTGATCCCGAACAGATATCACAATCATACCTATAATTAATTTACAGATTTTTAAAATGGCAATATTACATCTCTTATCAACAGCACAGAGACAAGTTGCTGAGGAGCTTAAAACTAAATCTAAATCTGACAATTAAGGACTCCCCCCCCCAATTAGCTATTTATTACTTTTTTTTGGCTGCCTAAACACAAAATGTTCTTTTAAGCCTTTTAACTTCTCTGTGATGTTTTCCATGGATCAAGTTGTGGATGTGTATTGTTATCTATTGTTGGGACCACAATTCTGTAGGTGGAATCATTAATTAAAAAATGCATTATGCACATATGATCCTTTATGTGCATAATAGTACATATAAAGGTTTTTGTATTTAACAAGTCTTTTTTAATAGCCATCATGCAAGTAATTTTCACTGGTCATTATCCCTTAAATTTTATTTTCCTCTAATGTCTCCTTTTGCTATTCTTTACTTTTTTATCTTCTCCTTCAACAGTTGATGTATATATAATAAGTGTCCTGGAAGAATTCATCTCCCTGCATCTGATGAAGCTGATTATTGCCACAGAAATCAAAGTAAATTTTTTTTAGACTAAAGAGCTGAAAGACATCTTATTTAAATAACAAAAGAAGTACATCTGTTCTCTTGTTATTTTTTAGTGAAAAGTGCTGAAATTTCCATAGGCGATGCTTTTTAAAAAAAAACCCAGATAGGTTCTCTATGCTAGAAGTGTTGAACATACTGCATTTTATACCACAGCCTATAATTTGCTTTTTATCTCTCAATGATATTACTCAAGACTACCACTTAGGTGTCCAAAGAGATTTGAAAATATTGGCTGTTCCTTTTAGACCATCCAAATCCTACTATCCATCTCCAACTGGGCATTGGAGTTTCCCCAAAAGTGTTTAAATTGAAAGAATAAATGTATGGAAGTGGGGGTGAAATCAATAGAAAATGCACTTACTTGAATAAATCTTACAGTTCTTTGTTCTAATCTTTCTCCTTGATAGACTGAGAAATATTTGTTATAGTCTTCTTAGAAATTCCTGCTCCTTCACATTTGTGGAGGTGAAATGAGGGCAGAGTGGATGGGCTTTAAATTCAAAGCTTCCAAACTTCAGTCACATTGCCAATCCAGAAGGAAACATATGTCCCCAGTAATCAGCATGATTTCTTTATTGGTTCTATTGGAAGAGGTTTTTTTTTAAAGTTAAAAGGTAAATTTGTAAGTAAGCCCTGTGGCTAAAACAGCAGAGGTGGCTTTCTCTGGTTCTTTAAGAAAATTGGTCTGCATAGTTGCAAGAACTGACAGAGTTAGAAAGTGGTGGAGAATCTGCAGCTTCATTAACTGGGAATGGGACAACTTGCCACAGCCAACTCACCATGGCCAACTCGCCATGGGATAACTTGCTCCGGGACAATTTAACAATTCTATTTAATTAGTTAAAATAAATAAAAATTATTTTAATTTTTGCCATGCACGTTTCATTCTGTCCCTCCTTTTGCATTCTTTCTTTAATGATTCTATTCTGCCATTTATTTGATATTAGTGTAACTCTTGTCCTGCAGCGAGCTGTCCTGCAGCGAGCTGTCCTGTCATGAGATGGCCGTGGCAAGTTGTCCTGCAGTGAGTTGGCCGTGGCAAGTTGGCCATGGCGAATTGTCATGGACTCTCATTAACAACCATCTAGCATTATTCTTTTGTTAGAGAGGGAGCATTGTAAATCACACTATTAACATTTAACTATTGAGAATAAATCAAATCATTGGAAATCATTTAAGACTACACACACACACACACAACACACACACACACAGAGTCTTTGAGTTGCAACCTTAACTGAGATTGGAAATAATGGTCATCAGTCATGATGGTTGTAAAGCGGTTTACCAAATGGCTGGACCCAATTTTATTACCTTTATTGTGGTGCTTGTAAAACATACACTGTGGTGATTAAGCAAACACTGCTGTTTTAAGTGAGCCCAATATTTGCTATGGGCATTTTTTTTTTTGCTGGAAACTGGATGTAAATGCCGGTTTCTGGCAAAACGGTCGTAAAAGATGGTCACGTAAATGTAGACGGGTTGCTTAGTGCCCAGATATGATCACATTGGGCCCACCATCTGAACTTTGAAATTGGCTCATATGTAGCTCTTTGTGGGTCTGTCGTAACTTCAAATAGTACTAAGCCACTGGTTATAAATCAAAGATTTCCTCTATATATACGCATAAACAGCAATCTAGGGAAAGTCCTTAGGAACTAGACGTTTTTGAATCAGGTCTATTTTACTATATGTAATGTAACATAACTGAGGAAAGTTTATTATTATTATTTTCTCATAGTAGTGTAGAGTTACTACCTTAACTTCTTTTCCTTATGTGAAAGAGAACTATTTTCTCCACAGGCTTGCTGTAAGTGACAACACCACGCTCCAAATGTAATACTCTTATGGGAACCATGTTCAGTTTGGGAAAATGCTCAGGGTGATGGATTGTAGGATGAGAATGAAATCGGCAGGATATCCAAATGATAATGGTAATTCTGACCAAAATAACAACCATGGTTGTTAAATGAAACTGGCTTCCCCATTGACTTTGCTTGTCAGAAGGTGATCACATGACACCAGGACACTGCAACCATCATAAATATGATCAATTGCCAAGCATCTGAATTTTGATCACATGACCAAGGGGATCTTGCCGTGGTTGTAAGGGTGAAAAATGGTCATGTGTCACTTTTTTCAGCGCAGTTGTAACTTCGAATGATCACTAAATAAATGTTCTAAGTCAAGGACTACCTGTGCTGCATTCCAACCACTGTGTCACCACAGTCATCTAAGTTTTGACTCCCTGGTCTCTGTGATACATTAAATCTTTTTATAAAAAAGTGACTCCGTGGAGGAGGATACAGGGATTATGATAAAAGCAAGATAACTAGATTTGGCTAGGGCACTATTTTCTCAGCCTTCAGCAACTTTAAAATGTGTGGACTTCAACTCCTAGAATACCCCAGCCAACAATGCTGGCTGGGAATTCTGGGAATTGAAGTCCACACTTCTTAAAAGTTGCTAAGATTGAGAAAATACTGGGCCAGGGCTTCTGTACCTGACTATTTTGGCACACCTTTGCGTGCATGATGTTTCTGGTACAGCCACTTCCTTTTATGCTCCTCTGCTTTTATAGTTGAGATGGGGTGAGGCATTGTAGATTGTCATGTGTATTACTTTAGCTGTAAAGCAAACAACTCATTTAGAATTGGGAATTGGCACTGTTCTGTTCCAGGAAAGGATAATTTGTTCTTACAGAAAAATAAGGGGAAAAAATCAGCTTGTGGAGCCAGGTGATAAAACATTATGAAAGAGAAAGAAGAAAAGGGTGTTAGAGCAGCAGGTGCAACCCCAGTCCAGGTGTTGGTATAAAGGTTTCTTGCAGCACCACTATTGTCTTTTAACTTCTTGGAGCTTTTTAGGTTGATGGATTCTGAATCCCCTCCCTGGGGGGCCCCCATTATTTGCAGGAATACAATTTTCAGCAAGATAATTCCATTGCAATACTGTGTGGCAAACATTGTCCATCATTATTAGAAGATCAGGCGAACATATAGCATGGATCCTGGGTCTTGCTAAATTTCTGGCATTTCTTTTACAATAAAAATCAGTTATCTACTTCGTCCAGTTCCAAGTGACCCTCAGTAAGCAAGCAGTTCAGACTTCCGGCAAGATAACCTGCTGACTGTGTTGGGGAAGAAAGCTTAGAGATACACACAGGTAATACTCAAGTGGAGTCTTCCCAATGTGGTCATAAAATGGATCAGCCATGTGACCAGCCCAATTTTACAATTTCTTTGTGGTGGTCATTATGTGAATCCACAGTTGTTAAATGAAGATCGTGGTTGTTAAGGTAACCTATGGTTCGCTACCAGCACAGTTTGGCTAAAAATGGGCCTTGGTGGCTCAGGCTGTTAAATGCCTGCACTTAAGTTCCAGCTGCCTACAATTACTGTAGGCTCGAATCCCACCAGGCTCAAGGTTGACTCAGCCTTCCTCTCGGGGTAGGTAAATTGAGGACCCAAGATTGTTGGGGGCAATAAGCTGACTTTGTAAAAATGCCGCTTAGTAATAAGCAGGCATATGCAATGGAAGGAAGGCTATTGCTGAGCGCATTGGGTTGTATCCCAAAAAATTGTAAGCCGCCCTGAGTCTTCGGAGAAGGGCGGCATATAAATGTAATTAAAAAAAAAAACGAGAAGTAAATGCCAGGTTTTGGCCAAACTGTTGTAAAATGTAGTTATGTCACTGCGGGACACTGTAAATAGCTGTAAATGTGGCCTGGTTCCTGAGTGTCCAAAGCATGGTCACATGACAATGGGGGGGCGCACAACCATGTGAAATTTCAAATCCAGGTCTTAAGTATCTCCATGTAGGTCAGTTGGAACTTCAAACACTTGCTTAGCAATTGGTCATAAGTCAATGACTACCTGTATAGGTAGTCCTCAACAGCAGTTAATTTAGTGAGCATTCAAAGTTACAACAGCACTGAAAAAAGTGACTTACAACCATTTTTCGCACTTACGACCATTGCAGCATCCCCATGGTCATGTGGTTTACATTCAGATACTTGACAATTGACTTATATTGATAACGATTGCAGTGTCCTGAGGTCATGTGATCCCCTTTTGACACCTTCTGACAAGCAAAGTCAATGGGGAAGCCAGATTCAGTTAACAGCTGTGTTACTAACTTAACAACTGCCGTGATTCACTTAACAAATGTGGCAAAAAAGTCGTAAAATGGGGCAAAACTCACTTAACAAATTTCTCACTTAACAGCATAAATTTTGGGCTCAATTGTGTTCGTAAGTTGAGGACTACTTGCATGTATAAAAAAAAGTGTCAGAAAAAAAAGTGTCAGCAAAGAGGTTGCCAGAAAATAAACAGGGAGCTGCGTTCATGTATATTTCATAACTTCTTAACCCTGATTTCCCCAACAGATTATTCCAAAGCAAATTTAGATCCTTAATGAAAATTTTTCCCTAATTCTGTGTTAGGCTGCCAAGGGATATTTTCTACTCAACCATTTTTTTCAGTTGTTGCTTTGCATATTCTGAACTTCAGATACCTTGCTCATAAATTAAGTACTTTGGTGCAATTGCTTGAACATAGTAGAATCCGTTTTCCTGGCTCTCTGTCCAAATAAATTTGTTAATGGAGAATGGGCAGGGAATGGGCTTTTATCTTACGTAAGGAAGAAGCAAGCTTGTTTTCTTAAAAATAATTGGGAAAAGGCAGTCTGGGGTGCTTTTCCTTCTAGCGAGGGCCTAAATTGAAGTGCAAACCATGTGAGTATGATTATTGTCTATAATTTTTCTTAAATAAATGGAAGTTGTAAGAGGACTTGAGTGGCTTTTGAATGGTGCATGGGGAATAATGTTTTCTTTTCATGGAAGTTTCAAGGAAAGAAGGCAGAGGAGGGAAGGAGAAAGGAAACTCATGTTCACCTCATTGATTCTTCAACTGTCTTCTTTTCTCTTTTTATTGGGCTTTTCTGCATTGCCAGCAGAGGGAGTAAATAACAGAACAATAGAATAACAGAATAACAGATTTGGAAGGGGACCTTGGAGGACTTCTAGTCCATCTTGTTTTTTGCTGATGACCCTGATTGATCATAGATAACACTGAAGAACAACAGTTTCAAAGAGTTCCATGGAGGTTTTTTTACAAGAAAGACGTAATTGTGATTGGCATCCACCATGATTTACATCCTTCCTCTATTTTGCTTAACTATGCTGGAGTTCAGTCCTGCAAAATGTTGTATGGTCACTGGACATTCTTACAGTTTTTATCTAGGGTAGTCCAACTCCAAATAAATCCAAATAAATCAAATCAAACTCCTTTGGTAGCCAAATAGAACTTTTTCTATCCTCAGAAAACGTCTACTTCCAGTAGATCAAGGATCTTCAAGCTTGGCAAGTTTCAGACTTGTGGACTTCAACTCCCAGAATTCCTGAGCTAACATGACTGGAGGAGGAATTCTGGGAGTTGAAGTCCATAAGTCTCAAAGCTTGAAGTTTGAAGGCCCCTGCAGTACATTCTTGAAGATCACACATCTTAAAGTGGCCGAGGCTGATATTGTAGAAGGAGAGGAAAACAGACAAAGATGAGTTCAAGTCTTGCCTTTTTTTAAAATTACATTTATATGCCGCCCTTCTCCGAAGACTCAGGGCGGCTTACAATTTTTGGGATACAACCCAATGTGCTCAGCAATAGCCTTCATTCCATTGTATTATTATTTAATACAATGCTTATTATTACTAAGCGGCATTTTTACAAAGTCAGCTTATTGCCCCCAACAATCTTGGGTCCTCAATTTACCTACCCTGAGAGGATGGAAGGCTGAGTCAACCTTGAGCCTTGGTGGGATTCGAGCCTGCAGTAATTGCAGGTAGCTGGAACTTAAGTGCTAGGCCTTAGCGACATAAAAGCCAACTGGGTGACTTGGATCATTCATTCTCTGAGCCCAACTCATCTCATAGTGTTGTTGTAGGGAAAATAGAAGAAAGTGGGTTGGATATGATATGTTTGCCTCCTTGAGTGTTTTGTAAAAGTGATAAAGGTGGGATAGAAATAAATAATAAAATAAATAAAAGCTTTGGAGCCAACTATGAGATCTTTCCCCTTCTTTCCTGCCCTTCAAATGAAAAGTGTCCCCACAAGGCAGGTTTGTGAAAAGCTGCCTTCCTAAATTATTATTACAAAATATGTGAAGTGGAAATTGCTGACCTTTCTTTAAAGAGAATCCTTTTGAACTGGAAAACTGAGTCTCCAACTTCTTACTCATTTACTTGGAAGAAACCTCCCTAAATATACAGTAATTCAGGCTAGATGTGGGCAGGATTTATGTTCTACTTATCCACAGAACCCTTAAGAATGTAGTTTGACATTTTAATGCATTGACATTTCAGTGGATTTCTGTGAAGCTGGAGATACTCTGGTGAAGTGAATTGGCCAACCTGGGCTCAAGCTACTTCATTTTCCCTTTAGGGGAATTTTCTTTTTTTTACTCCTGGTCACGTCAAAAAATAATGATGATAATGTATGTAAAATTAAATTTCAGTATGTAAAGTTAAATTTCAGGAAACATTGTTGAATAGACTATAAGCCACTTCCAAACACTTTAGGTATTTATTTTTTGTTGGTCTTCCTGTTTTGTTCTAGCAAATAATACTCCAAAGTAGCCATAATTTGATGAGAATGTTTGCATAATATTTGCACAATGACAGTGTTTGCATAATACATTAAGTGTGGTTTTAGGTTGACCACAGTTAAGGCCAATAAATGCATACCACAACAACCCAGCACACCATAGGCAGTGATGCAATAGCACTTCTCCATCTTTGTTCTGATTATCACTTCCTGTTTTTTTTACAGGCAGTCCTTGACTTAAAACCATTCATTTTAACAACCATTCAAAGCTACAACAGCAATAAAAAAGTGATTTACAACTGGTCCTTACATTTATGTGTGTCCCAGTATCTCCAGTCATGTGATCAAAATTCAGGTGCTTGACAACTGGCATGTATTTATGACAGTTGCAGTATCCTGGGGTCTTGTGATCACCATTTGCGAGTTTCCCAGGGGCTTCTGACAAGCAAAGTCAATGAGAGAAGCCCTGATTCACTGAGCACTGGTGACGCAGTGGTTAGAATGCCGTATTGCAGGCTAATTCTGCTGATTGCCTGCAGTTCGATTTTCACTGGGCTCAAGGTTGACTCAGCCTTCCATCCTTCTGAGGTCAGTAAAATGAGGATCCGGATTGTCTGGGGCAAAACGCTGACTCTGTAAACCGCTTAGAGAGAGGGCTGTAAAGCACTGAGAAGCGGTATATAAGTCTACGTGCAGTTGCTATTCACTTAACAACTGTTCAATTCACTAACAACTGCAGTGATTCACATAAAAGCCTTCAAAAAAGCACATAAAATTGTGTGCAACCGACGTAACAACCTTTTGCTTAGCAGTGGAAGTTATGATCAAAATTGTGGTAGTAAGTTGAGGACTAGATTTCCTTCAGAATTGGAACATTGAAGCTGAAGTAGTTTCATTCTTGACAAAGCCAAGATGTGCAGGACAGAGAAGGCATAGCTTCCCTACCCTCCTTGTTTCAAAAGTTCTCATGAACCCACAGGGGGTGAAGAACAAAGCAGGAGAACTTTCATTTTGTGGTGGCTTTATTTTGTAAACACTTCTGCACTGTGAACTGTTTTCATGGAATTCCAATAAATTGCTAGTTAACCATGAATAAAACTAGTGATTAATCTGAGTTTGGACAACACACCAAATTAGTATTCAGGTAAGTAACCTATAACAAGGTTTGGTTACAGATTGTAGCTAAGGAGAAAGGCTTCATTGACAACGTGGCTTCATTTGGATAATACATAGTATATTATTTTAGTTTTTGTAGATGGCATCTGTTCACTTGAATGAAAAAAATGATAGACTAGTAGTTTAACAATTAGGACAGAATGCGACACTTACAAGTAGTAGCCAAGACTGTTCATTTAATCTAATTGTACTCCAGAAACATGAGCTTCCAACAGCATTTCCTAACTAACCAGATTACTAATGTAAAGTCACCAATGTCACAGACAACAAGAGGTCTGTTTTGTAGAACTTCAAAGAGAGTTTTGGGGGGAACATAGATTCTTCTTTTTCATCCATGCCCCAGGCCGCTGCCCTTACCCTGAAAGCATACCAGATGGTATTGCATTTCTTTCTAAAATTAGACAGCTTTGTGACTTAGTAATTGTTGGAATGCTTTAAAAGTGCACTCATTTTTAGAAATCAGCATTACAACATCAACTAAAAAGTAATCAGGAGTGTAATTAAAACTACTACCAAATACTGCAAGCCACATTTCATTTCATCTTCAACTTCTTTCTGTTTTTTCTCTCCAAGAATGCAGATGTTTGTGGAAACGAAATTTGTAGTCAAAGTCCTGCATGGGTATATGATAATCATAAAATAAAATTTCCTTTTAAGTTTCTGCTGAGGTAAACATTCAGATATGTTTATTTTATACTTTGGAAAAAAAGGGATGAGGATTTGTGTGTGTGTGTGTGTGTGTGTTAGTGCATGAATATAAATAATTTTTAACATGAACATATTTGTGTAGCTAAAATCCTTGTATAGATTTTTTTTAAGAAATACAGCATCAGAATACCAAATTATAAAGGAGATATATGTTATTGGTAAAATTTCCTCCAGATAAAAGTTTAACCATAGGGGGAGAGGTGTTGCCCCCTGTGGATAGGGCGCGGAATCTGGGGGTCCTCCTGGATGTACGGCTCCGGTTGGAGGAGCAGGTGGGGGCCGTTGCCAGGGGGGCCTTTGCCCAGCTCCGCCTTGTTCGTCAGCTTCGCCCATTTCTGGACCGAGATGCCCTGTGCACAGTCACTCATGCCCTTGTTACCTCTAGACTCGACTACTGCAACGCTCTCTATTTGGGACTGCCCTTGCATACCATCCGGAGACTGCAGCTGGTGCAAAATGCGGTGGCGCAGGTGGTGATGGGAGTTTCCCGATTCTCCCATGTTACCCCTCCTCGCTGCCTGCATTGGTTGCCGGTTGCACTCGGTGAGATTCAAAGTTTTGGTTTTAACATACAAAGTCCTTCACGACATGGGTCCTCAATACTTGAGGGAGCGTCTTCTGCCGATATCGAATGCCAGCCACCCTGTGCGAGCACATAGACAAGGCTCCACAGGGTCCCCCAGCCAATGTCCCCGAGAGCCTATTCTGTCGCGGCTCCTGACCTCTGGAACCAACTGCCCTTGGGGCTCCGCCTGGCCCCTGACCTCCACACCTTCCGCCATGACTTGAAGACCTGGTTGTTTGACCAACCCGGGCTGTGACCCTTCCTTTGGGGGGGGGATGGGGTTTTTAATTATTTAATTATTGTAAATTTTAATTTTTGTATTTGGGCTTGTAAATCTGGTTTAATCTCTTTTTAAGTATTTATTGTTACTGTTTTTTAGTTGTGAGCTGCCCCGAGTCTTCGGAGATGGGGCGGCATACAAGTTCAAATAATAAATAAATAAATAAATAAATCAGCTGAGGTCTAGTTAGATCCATTATTCTTACAGGTAATGAAACACTATTCCCATTATATTCAAGTGTAAATTTTTCTCAGTGTAATCCAGGCAAGCCAGGATATAGAAATTGGGTTTTAAAGCAGTGGTCAAGCTTGCTTGGAAGCTATTAATATTGTTACTCTTGTGTGCCCGTGTGTTTGTAGAAGATTAAGTTATTGGACTACAATTAAGAAAAATTAGGTTTGAACCTCCACTCAATTCTGAAGTTGACTGATTGATTGGAGGCCAATTGCTATTTATCCTTCAACCCATCACACAGATTTACTGCTATGAGGACAAAATGAGTGAAGATCCCTGTGTGTTACTCTGAGTTCTGAAGGCAATAAATGATATAGTTGATAAAACTGCTTAATTATATTTTATTGCAAGAAGTGATTGCTGGATCTTTGTTTACTAAACTGAGTTTTGATAGCAACAGCCAGAATGAGTCTGCAAGGTCTCTTTAAGTTCTGTAGATTAAGAATTGCTATAGGCAAAAGGAGGGCTGTCTGAATCCATCAACCACAGCTGTATAAGTTGTTACTGGTGGTTTAGAAACTGTAGGCAGTAGCTATCAAATGAGGGAGAGGTATAGTGCAATTGTTTGGTGATTAGGGCAGTCAGAACACATTCAGAGCCCAACAGTGGAATTTGAGGGACATTCACCTCTGAGACCTAGAACAATGTTTCTCAACCATGGCAACTTTAAGATTCAGAAGGCTCCTGGCAGACTTCAGCATTGGGCTGTATCCAACAAGATTCAGTTCTTTGATGAGAAAAGTAAGATCCTGCAGTTAGGCAGGAAAAAAACAAATGTGCAAGTATGGAATAGAGAGAGTACCTGGCTCAATAGTGCCTGGGAGAGGAATTTAGGTGTCCTGGTGGTCCGTTGCTTAAATATGAGCCAGCAGTGTGCTGCAGCTTTGAAAAAAGCCAATGCAGTTCTAGACTGCATCAACAGACGGAAAGCATCAAATCAAAGGAAGCGATAGTACTGTTTATACTCACTAGTGAGACCAGGTTTGGAAGGCTACAGCCAGTTCTGATCATCACAATATAAAAAAGATGTTGAAGCCCTAGAAAGAATGCTGAGAAGAGCAACAAAGATGATAAAGCAGGGGTCTCCAAACGTGGCAACCTGAAGATTTGTGCACTTCAGCTCCCAGAATTCCTCAGCTAGTCATGCTGGCTGAGCAATTCTGGGAGTAGAAGTCCACGAGTCTTAAAACTTGCCAAGTTTGGAGACTCCTCCTGTGATAAAGAATCCGAGGCTAAATTGCATGATGAATGACTAAGGGAACTAGGTGTGTCTAGCCTGACAAAGAGAAGTCTTGTGGGAGGCCTGATAGCCATCTTACAATACTTGAAGGGCTATCATAGGAAAGAGGGCGTCAATTTATTCTCCAAAGCACCCAAAGGCAGGGCAAGATGCAATGGGGGGAAGCTCATCAGAGGGGAGATCCAATCTGGAAGTGAGGATTTTCCTGACACTGAGAACAATTGATCAGTGAAACAGTATGCCTCCTGGAGTTTTGGGTGCTCTCATCACTGCAAGTTTCCAAGAAAAGACTGGACAATCCTTTGATTCAGGATGATATAAGATCTCCTTCCATGAGCAGTAGATTGGACTAGAAGATTTCCTAGGTCCCCTTCAGCCCCATGATTCTATTCTAAGATATGTAGACTTCAACTTGGCTGGCTGGGGAATTCTGGGAGTTGAGGTTCTCATGTCTTAAAGTTGCTGAGAAACACAAATCTAGAATAATGTGATTTACAGTCAAGTAACATATATTATTATATATTATATATATGTATTATATAGTATATAATATAAGGTAACTATATTATATGTAGTGATGCAGTGGGTCAGTGGCTAAGATGCTGAGCTTGTCAATCAGAAAGGTCGGCAGTTCAGTGGTTTGAATCCCTAGCATCACGTAACAGAGTGAGCTCCCGTTACTTGTCCCAGCTTTTGACAACCTAGCAGTTCGAAAACATGTAAAATGCAAGTAGAAAAATAGGGACCACTTTGGTGGGAAGGTAACAGTGTTCTGTGCGCAAAACGTACTCACCGAACCGATAGTAACACCAGTTGAATCCCACCCCTGAGCAGTAGGTTAGCGAATCCAGCTTGTCGGAAGCCAGATGGGAAGTTTGCAAATGGTGACCCCCAGAACCCTGAAAACATTTTAAATACATGCTAGTTGCCAAGGCCAGGATTTTGATCATGAGACTTTGGGGATACTGTGGCGGTCATATGAGAATTGGTCATAAGTTACTTTTTCAGTGCTGTTGTAACCTGTTGTAACAAATAGTTGTTAAATAAATGGCTGTAAGTTGAGGACCATGTATAAAGCATAGTACATAATAGAAATGAGATTGCCTGCACTTTTTTTTAGTATACAAGCAGCAGATAATTTTATCCCTTGCTGATTTAAGGAATGAAATTGGTGATAATTTCTTTCTAACTGAAATAAGTGTTAAACTGGAATTGATTATTCACTTGATCTATAAGCTTCTATTCTGTTCAAAATGAGCATTAGAGATGGCTTTCAGTTAAAATAATAAAAAGATGGAATAAGCAAAGTAAGAAGGAAAAGTTAAAACATGAATAATGAAATAAACTAAAAACATAGAATTGAGTTTCAGAATGTCATGCCAAACTTAATTCTTGACCTCTCCATGTTCTTGAGAAGAAACATTGTTAAACATGATGAAAATACAAGGTAGCAATCAGTAATTGAAACCAAAAATTTAATTGTTACCATTTAGAGGAAACCCCGGGACTGGAAGTTTTCAGCAAAAGACAAAATGAGCACAAATGCTTACAAAAGGGGCACAAACTTCTTTGTCATTTGCCTTCCTGCATTTCTTGTCTCCCACCTACCCATAACACTTGTGGCAGAATTCATGGGTTCTCTTGCCTACAGTTTATATTTGGCACCTTTCTGATACACTATTTTTAAAAAAAATTTTTTGCCTGCATGCAGTTAACTTCTATTTACATTGTTCAGTTTTTTAAAAAATATTTTTTTAAAAAATTATCTATCTATCTATCTATCTATCTATCTATCTATCTATCTATCTATCTATAGTATGTATCCTCTCTCTCTCTCTCTCTCTCTAAATAATAGAATTACATATATGAGGGAATGTTCAGTTGTAAATTAAAAAACAAATATATTTTTTTCTGTTTGATTTTGTTTTTCAAGAAAAACATGGATATTTGGGAAAAAATGAAATATATGTAGTAATCATTTCTATACATCCTTTACTATCTCAGTGCGGTGCCTTACATATGATTGATTTGCTGTACAATCCTCAATGTTTTAATTATATGCAAAAGTATCCTTAGTAAGACAACAGTGACATTTTTTAATTGAATTCATTTCAATTTATTTAAAATTTCTTTCTTCTGATGTTTCTTTGGGCCTCTTCACTCCTTTGAGACCTACTGAAGAATAGAGCCCTGATCTCTAAATAAAAAAAAATCCACAATAGGCATACTTACAAATGTGAAATTGAATCTTCCTTCTTTTGATGAACATGGCAGTGCCCCAGGGTGTGTATATATGTGTACGTGTGTGACAGAAATGCATATTGATCTTGCATTGGGCAGTTTTTCTATACTAGTTGCCCTCTGTATATAAAAACTGTAGTGCTTTGATGCTCTAGAAAATATGTGGGATAGCAATTATAAACCTTGTGTGTTGTGTCATGCATTAGGTTAAAAGGAAATCTACTGTTGGGATTTATTTTCCAATGTTTTCAGTTTCTTCCATTTCTTGGGGAAAAAATAGAAGGGGGAAAAAACAGGAGAAACGGTATTTCCTCTCATTATTCTCTCTCTGTTGCTCCCCCCTTTATATCTCTAGCCACAAAGGTTAAAAAACGTAAGCAACCACTAAATTAGGCAAGATGATTTCCAGTGAAACTGAAAGTTTCAGAAACTTTCCCACAAATCTTAACAGTGGAATTCTTGAGGGTTTTCTTGTTCCAGATAAGCAGTTAGGGAAACCATATTTGTGGGATGCGAAATAATTGTTGCCTTTGGGCTGGGCTGGAAGGGAAATGCAAGTGTGATTTATGCTCCACTGGGGAATACTCTTGAGTCCTATCCCAGCTTACTCTTGTGGCTGATTTTTATAGGCATTGATTCAAGAGATGACCCATGGCAGAGGTTATTGTACATGTTTTGTGATGTCCAGAAGTCCCTGGATGTTTTCTTTAGATATAGAGGGGGAATGTGTGGATATGTTTTGGGAGTAGAATAGAAGTAGTAGTTGATGAAAAAAATGTGATATAGGTAGTTCTTTGATTGATGGCCACAATTGAGCCCAAAAGTTTTGTTGTTAATTAAGCAAGATAGTTATTAAAGGATTTTTCCCATTTTATGACTTTTCCTGCCACAGTTGTTAAATAAGTTGCTGCAGTTATTAAGTTAGTAACAAGGTTGTTAAGTGAATCTGGCTTCCCCATTGACTTTGCTTGTTGGAAGGTCTCAAAAGGTCACATGATCCTGGGACACTGCAACCATCATAAATACATGCCAATTGCCAAGTGGCTCAATTTTGGTCACGTGACCATGGGGAAGCTGGAATGATCATAAGTCACTGTTTTCAGAGTTCTTGCAACTTCAAATGGTCACTACATAAATGGTTGTATGTTGAGGACTACCTGCATTCCAAACCAATTGTGTTTCCATCTGATAGCTTGCCTACTGACTGGCTGCCGTTCACTTGTTGAGTGCCTCTCTTGCTACAGCAGAACTGCTTGCAGGCAGCCATACCATTCTGCGTGAACATGTCTTTATAGGTAGTCCTTGACTTACAACTAGAATATGATAGTTTTGGTCATAAGGTGTTGCAGTTGTAAGTCGAGTCATGGCAGATTTGATTTTTATGACAGCTTTTATGATGGTCATAAAGCAAGTCATCATGTTCCTTAAATGAATCACATGGTTGTTAATTGAATCACGTGGTCATAGGTCTGAATCCAACTTATATGGAAAATGGCAAAAAATACGTTACAAAACATGGTCACATGACTGCAAAACACTGCAGCAAGTCATAAATATGAACCAGTTGCCAAGTATCTGAAATGTGATCATGTGACTACAGGGATGGAGCAACAGCCACAACTACCAGGATAGGTGGTAACTTTTTTCCGATCCTGTTGTAATTTTGAACAATGGTTGCAAGTCAAGAACTACCTGCTGTAAAGACCAGTAACGCGTTAAGATCAGAAGTAGCTGCTACACTGTATTATTGATGTTATAGAATAGAATAGAATGGAATAGAATTCTTTCATTGGCCAAGTGTGATTGGACACACAAGGAACATGTCTTGGTGCAAATGCTCTCAGTGTACATAGAAGAAAAGATACGTTTGTCAAGAGTCAAGAATCATAAGGTACAACACTTAATAATAGTCATAGGGTACAATAAGCAATTAAATCATACTAGGAAACAGTCAATATAAATTGACTATACTATAGTTAATTTATAGTTATACTAATTAACCCATCTGTGGCCCAAGTTCCTGGACTGAACAGATAGTGTACACTAATTTGCACAGTCATCATCATCATTATCAAGTGAAGGGGAAGAAAGTTTTGTGATATTTTGTTTGGAGATACTGTTTCAATGTAACATTTGAAATGAGTGAAAAGATTTGCTTTTGCCCTGTGTGTTGACTCAATGCATCTGCTACTTTTCTTTGGTGTTCATCTGGATCAGCGGCCCCCAATCTTTGGGCACCAGGAACCAGCTCCATGGAAAGAAGCTTTTCTGCGGATTGGATGGGGTGTGGTTTTGCGTGCTGCTCGCATCCTGCTGTTGGAAGAAATATCCTTCTGGGTTCAGTTCCAAGTGGGGAAAAAGACACTGGAAACATGGAGGCTGTTTGAAAGGTTTAATGGTGGACAGGACCACATGGCCTGGAGCTCCAGAGTGAAAAGGAAGGATGATCACATGCTTCAAGGTGAAGGAAGAGATCAAGAAAAGGGCTGAGGTGCTGAGAGTCCCTGGGTTTTATAACCTTTGTTGGGATTTGAATTGGAGCTTGTATCCTGATTGGTTGTCAGACTCCCATGAGGCCATGCAGGGGCAACTCTGTAGGTTGTCCTGAGTTCCAGGCTTGCTTGAACCTTGCTGGGTGATGATGCACTGAAAGGGTTTTTGAGCAATTGTTATAGCTTTACCTGGAGATCTTTGTTATGTAAAGTATTCTGGCCCAGGCCTTAATGGCCCACCCATTAACAAAGGTGGGGGTGAGCTTCTGCTTCTGAGGTGAGTTTCTGCTTCTGAGTTTCTACTCTTTTTAGAGGAAATATTCTGCCTTTTTAATATTTCCCAGGATATTTCATTTTTCTAGGAGAGGTGTGGGTGCTAACTTCCTACACCGCAATGGGGCTTTGCTTGCTTGTACTGACCAGTTGCTGGCATGCCGCAGAATGGTGCCGGTCCACGGACCGGGGATTGGGGATCCCTGATCTAGATGATGATTCTTCTTGCAAAACTGACTAAGCAGAAATATCCGATATCATGACATGTGGTGATGGAGTGTCTTATGCAAATATGTCACCCTCATAGTACTTACAGCAAATATAAGCGTAGTTTTGAGCACAAGTATTCAAAGATGCCATAAATCTGATACCTCATGGAAGTTTCATGAGCCTCAGGACAATAAAATTTATAAGCTTCTGACTATCCCTCCTTACCTGGGTAAAGGTAAAGATTTCCCCTGTCCAGCCATGCCTGACTCTAGGGGGTGGTGCTCATCTCCATTTTTTAGCCAAGGGAGCCAACATTGTCTGAAGATGCTTCCATGGTCATGTGGCCAGTATGATTTTACACCAAGGCATATGGAATGCTGATACCTTCCCACCAAAATGATTCCTATTTATTTACTTGCATTTGTATGCTTTTGAACTGCTAGGTAGGCAGGAGCTGGGCAAGAACAGGAGCTCACCCCGTCATGTGGTACTTGGGTCTCGAACTGCCAACCTTCTAGTCAACAGCCCAGCGTTTTAACCGCTAGGCCACCATGCCACCTCACCTGGTTACTTTAGCTTTAAAAATTTAAAGTTCTTGAAGCGCAATGAATTTTGATATTTAAGGATTCCCTAGTTTTCTAAAAACATTTGGTGGTAGAGATTCCATGAGTATCTTTATAAAATGGCTATTGTTTAAATAAATAGGAAAAGCGTTCATTTTTTTAGAGAGTACATAACTTACTTGCCTGTATTTTGAATGATATGGCTATGGTACAGGAGTTTAGGGAGCCGCAGTTGAAAACATTTGGAGGGCACCAGATTGTCTATGGTTTCTGGACAATAAAATGTATTGTCTCGTGTTTGACAATATGAACATTGCTGAATAGGTATATTTAGTACTCATTCTTCCAAACAATTTTCATCTGAATCATGATATATATGTTTTTCCTTTTGTTTCTGATTGAAACTGTCTGCAAGGTTTATCTTCTGTAAAGAAGTCTCTGCACCACGTCTGTGAGTAACACCTCATTCTTGGCACAGGAAGAGGGTTGTGTGTGCAAGCTGCCTGCCTCTACAGTCTCCTGTTTGTCCATTATGTTGTTTTCCCATTCATTCTTTACTGTCCAGAGACTGATGAGACCAGGCTTGTACTCCACCATTCAGATATATTTTTTTGGTGGAGAAGACATCTTTTACAGAACAATCAGTCTTGTTTTTGCAGTTCCGTGCAGCCCCAACTCTGTGCAACAGTTTGGAAGCTCATAATTTCTTTTTCTCATAGTACTCCTTTTTTTTTCCAGGGGCACCAGGGTGAAAAGTCAAGAATTGAGTAATTTGTCAGTGGAATATATAGAGGGAATGTCTGGAAATGTCAAGACTGGTTTTGATAAACCCAAGGGTTTCTAGAACCAATTAATCTTGAGTTTCTGATGCTACTGATAGTTGTTCTGAGTATGAAACTCAGTGAACTGTATTGCTAACAATTGGCTCTGAGAGAAACATTAAAAATGTTGAGTTCTTGTCAGGCTCAGGTCTGTCTGTCTGTTTTATCTTATCTTACCTTATTATCTTCCATCCATCCATCCATCCATCCATCTATCTATCATCCATCCCTCTATCATCTACCAATCCATCTATCTACCTATCTACCCTATCCATTTCCCAAGAGGAATGAACCAGTTATAACTCTTATTAGCCAATCTGGCCAATGCTGTAAATGCAGGTAGTCCTCGACTTACGACCACAATGGAGCACACAATTTCTGTTGCTAAGTGAGACAGTTAAGTGAGTTTTGCCCCTACTTTCTTGCCACAGTTGTTAAGTGAATCGCTGCAGTTTTTAAGTTAGGAAGATGGTTGTTAAATGAATCTGGCTTCCTCATTGACTTTGCTCGTCAGAATGACACAACAAGGTGAGATCATATGACTCCGGGAGACTGCAAACATCATCAATACATGCCAGTTGCCAAGCATATGAACTTTGATCACATGGCCACAGGGATGCTGCAACAGTCATAAGTGTGAAAAATAGTCATAAGTCACATTTTTTAATGCCATTGTAACTTCATATTGTTGCTAAATGAACAATTGTAAGTTGAGGATTACCTGTACTTTAAAATAAAAGCAAAAATAGGCAATATTTTTTGGACAAAGGGTTTTTGGAAAACACTGAATACACATTTTCACAAAATAGTTGCAACAATGTCCAGACATCAGAAGGTAAAGAAGTGAGCTTCCTCCACCATTTTTATTTTTGTAAAATTCCCATGGGACCTCTATGGAATTCCGAGACCTCCTTATAGATAGAAGATCTGCTAGAAGATCAACATTTGGCTTTCCAAGAAGCCAGCTTCCCATTACTTTTAAAATTAAAAAAAAGTATTAAAGCCACATGGGAAATGGGACCCTGTCTTAGTGGCAGAAGAGATGTCTGCATGTTCCACCTTGCCTAGCCCTAAAATAAAAGAGAGAATCTAGATGCTGCTGTGAAACGCATGGAGCAGGGATGTCAAAACTCAATTTCATTGAGGGCCGCATCAGGGTCATGTTTGCCTAGCCCTAAAATAAAAGAGAATCTAGATGCTGCTGTGAAACGCATGGAGCAGGGGTGTCAAAACTCAATTTCATTGAGGGCTGCATCAGGGTTATGTTTGACCTTGGGGGGTCAGGGTGGGCATGGCCAGGATAGGTGTGACCAGCTCAGCGTCACTCGTGTCAGCGGCACCTGTGGTGGCCCGAGTGCTCTGCCGGTGAAAACTGGCTCCTGAGGTCTGTTTTCGACCACAACAGCCTCCTGCAACCTTCTGCCAGTGAAAATGGAGCTTGGGAGGGTCATGTGTGGCCCTCCCAAGGTTTGTTTTCACTGGCAGAGGCACCGTGGGCTGTCCTTTGCTGTTTCCAGGGTAGCTAAGCACCCCACGGGCCTTGAGTTTGACACCCTTGTCATAGAGGGAATCTAGAAGAACGTTCTCAGATCTCACTAGAAAAACATACCTGAAAACTGATAGGTATGGAAATGTTTCTTTAGTTTAGTCAGTAAAGGCAATAAGAAAAATGGAGTTTTCTACAACAGAGTTAGGAACTTCATCTTCCTCTCTACTTCTCAAGAGGTCCTGCCAACTCAGATACCCCTGTGGGGTTACAGCACCATTGTAATTTTGAAAGATCCTTGCCTATAGCCTTCTCCATTCAAAGCATCTGCTTTTGCCATCTAAGGCTCTGTGTGATCAGCCATTGTCATTTGCTGGCTTCTGTAGTTGAATGAAGTGAAGGATGTACTTGAAGAAACTTATGAGCTAATTCTCTGTTGTATAGTAAAGTACCTGATGAATCACTGTACTGCTTTCTTGTAGCTTGAAGATCATTATTTTTTGTGAATTTTGCCTGTTCCATAAAATGCATGCCATTTCCTTTTTTTTTAACAAATAAACTCCTTTCTTTGTGCCAAAGAAACGAAAGGCCCTCCCACATTCTCTTGACGGCATGTGTAAGTGGTGGGTGTGGAAATGCATCCAGTATTTAGTCATTCATGCCTCTGGCAATTTCTCGAAGGCCCGATTTGCATTCAAAGGTGAAGTAAAAATATTAAAAGCAACAGTGTTTGCAGAGTGGCTTAAGACAAACCAGAAGAGCTAAGCCTTCCCTAGTAACGAGGGTATTTATGTTTTAGCAGAATTTGGGACTGTTGTCAGGCATGCTGTTAGAATTAAACATGGCCACTGTTCAACATGACAGGAAGAACAACTGTTTTGGAAGTGCTTCAGTCATTTTGCTTGGCGCTGTTGACCCCACAGTGCTTTAGAGGTAGTACAACTTATTTGCTTCTCTGGAATCTGGATGGCTTCGAAAATGGTGAGACAAACAGGCAAGTCATGACACACAATGCAAATTATGTTGGGAAGGAAGTCTCTAAATAACTACATTTAGATCCATTCGTTGGATTGGATTCATTAACTGAACTCTGGGGAAGAGATCACAAAGCCAGTTGTTTTAAGTAGAACTTAAAAAGCATGCTGTGGTGGAGCAGGTATTTTACTGCTGGAAAGTCAATTTTTAAAATCAAACATTCATTTTTATACAGGTTGTCTCCAGCTTACAACCACTTGTTTAACAACTGTTTGAAATTACCACAGCACTGAAAAAAGTGACTCACTACATTCTTTGCACTTATAACCGTAGGCATCTCCACAGCCATGTGGTCAAAAATCTGGGCATGTAAATACACTGGCATGTAAATACACTGTTGTTCCAACATCTTGGAATCATGTTGATTGCCTCTTATGATCTTCTCAGTGAGATTCTGGCAAGTCATTGTGTGTGTGGGAATCTAGATTTGCTTAACAACCGTATGATTCACTTAACTACAGTGATTCACTTAACAACAATGGCAGAAAAGGCCATAACATTGGGCACAATTCACTTAATTACTGCCTTTTTACCAGTGGAAATTCTGGTCCCAATACGTGTACCTGTCACTTGGTCATCTCTAAGCGTCTATCACACACACTGCTTCTTTTCAGTATTAATTTTTGAGCTAATCTTAATTTTGCCAAAAGGGATTTAAAATAAAAGTTCTGATGCTCAGCTTTACACAGAAAGAAAAGAGGTCCGGGAGGAGGAGAAAAGCCACGAAGAGCTAAACGAATGAGGTACCCCAGCCATGGTTTGTTTAGCTTTATTTGTTTAACCCTGATTAGCTCCCTTCCTAGGTATTCTCATCAACTCAAACTGTGAATCATGCTTCCTTATTTGTTTATCAGCATTGTCCAGTGGGAAAAAAACAAGCAGCTTTTACCAGCATTTATTTATTTATTAAACAAATTTATATAGCCACCTAACTCCTACACGGTGACTCTGTGTAGCTTAGGAGCACAATTGTTGCCAAACAGTGTTGCTCAGAAATTAGAGTTCTTCCTAAGGATATTTGCTGATCCTTTCTACATCTTCAGCCACTTCTGTTTGACAGCCAGATAGCCTTGAGCAAACAGCTCTTTGCTGTAAATGCAAAAGTACACTTGTTGCTAATTCTGTGCCAGAAATACTAGGGGGACAGTTTTCTTCCACAATCAAGGCAGTGATAAACACATCTTCAAATATTTATTTATTTATTTATTTATTTATTTAGTTAGTTAGTTAGTTAGTTAGTTAGTTAGTTAGTCAATCGCTTACAAGATAATAAGTATAAAAAACATAGTTGTGAATACATGAAATGAATACATATAAGAAAAATAAAAGAAACAATAGGACAGGGACGGTAGGCACGTTAGTGCACTTATGCATGCCCTCTACAGACCTCTTAGGAAAGGGGTGAGGTCAATAGTAGACAATCTAAGGTTAAAGTTTTTGGGGTTTGGGGAAGAAACCACAGAGTCAGGTAGAGTATTCCAGACATTGACCACTCTGTTGCTGAAGTCGTATTTCCTGCAATCAAGTTTGGTGCGGTTAACCTTGAGTTTGTATCTATTGTGTGCTCTTGTATTGTTATGGTTGAAGGTGAAGTATTCATTGACCGGAAGGACATTGCAATGTATGATTTTATATACTATACTTAGATCGGGCCAAAGGCGGCGTAGTTCTAGGTTTTCTAGGACTAGTTGGATTTGATTCTTGCTTATTACATTGCAGCTTTTTTTATATTAAGACCTGGTTATTTGACCAACCCGGGCTGTGACCCCTCCTTGTGGTAGGGATGGATTTTAATCTTTATTATTATTGTATTGTTTTAATATTTGGGCTTGCAATTTAGTTTAATGGTTTTTTAAGTATTTATTCTGTATTTTAGTTGTGAGCCGCCCCGAGTCTTCGGAGATGGGGTGGCATACAAGTTCAAATATAAATAAATAAATAAATAAATATTAATAATAATAATAATTTATTCGACTTGTATGCCGCCCTTCTCCCTAGGAACTCGGAGCGGTGAACATTAAAATACCACAAATTTACAATAAAAAACAGATTAAACATAACAAGTTGAACTATCAGTTTAAAATTAACAGTTAAAATCCTCCCTCCCAAGTCATTCCAGGCCGGCCTGTTGAAACAGCCAAGTCTTCAGGTCCTGGTGGAAGGAGCGGAGGTCAGGGGCCAAATGGAGATCCACGGGGAGCTGATTCCAAAGGGTGGGCTCCCACAGAGAAGGCCCTAGCCCTGGGGACCGCCAGCCCACAATGCCTAACTTACGGTATCCCAAGGAGGCCCCTCCTATGGGAGCAAACAGGGCGATCGGAGTGTGATGCTGGCAGGAGGTGTTCCCGCAAGTACCCTGGACCCAAGCCATTAGGGCTTTATAAGTTGTCACTAGCACCTAGATATTGATCTAGAAATGATTCACTGCTGTCTTCCTTTTTTTCTTTTGACTTCCCAGTATAACCTACAGCTCTAGTGCTATTTCCTAATGGTTTTTCATTCACATATTGTCCTAACCAGACCTGACTCTACTTAGCTTCTGCTTCCTGAGGCATTTGGGCAAATAAGAAAGCTAAATGGAGCCCAATAATTCTTTAAGAGGAACATAAGGCCACCATGGACATATTTAATGAGAATCAGTTTAGTGAAGTGCGTAAAGCAGTGGGCTAGAAACAACGAGACCATGAGCTGTAGTCCTGCCTTAGGCATGAAGCCAGCTGGGAATCAAGAATGGTGTTAAGGCAAACATCCGCACCCCCCCCAAAAAGCACCCTTTGTTTAATGTCATTATGTGTATTCAATAGATACTTCTAGTGCACTGATCACCACCCTGTCCCATCTTCATTACAGGTATTAATATTATTCTATCCTTAGCATTTCCCAGACAAAGAAAGTTTTGAGAAGTTAGCTTCTCCCCTTCACTCCTTACATTTTTGATTCTCTCTTAGTTTTTCATTTTGCATGGCAGTGGGAATTGCTCTAAAGGTATTTGGTTCTTCATTTTCTTCATTACAAATTGTATGGTTTGCTTTGGGGTGTGTGTGTGTGTGTTTATGTGTAGTATATATTGGAATAAAATATCTGAGGTATTTTAGCTTACTGGCTTTCTTGTTACCTTTCTTCAGACTGCAGGTGTAATTAGAACTCACAAACAGTGAGGAGACTTGCTGTTGTGGTTTAGAAAGTGCCGACTAAATGCAGGAATCATTGAGTCAGTGGGCAATGTGTTCCCAAGTGCCTTTCTTTGTGCCTACTAGCCCCTCTGACCCATTTGACATTTTAAAAACATTGTTTTAATAAAAAGAAATTAGAACATAATGTTCTTAAAGCAAAGCAAAGCAAGAGCGCAACATGTAGTATCTCATTTATTTTGCAATAATGCTTCTTATTCCCATAGAGGATTCACTGAGGGGCTGAAACATCCTGGAGGCTAGTTTACCTTCTGATTAATTCGAATTTTATGTCTAGTTGTGTACCATGACGGATCTTCTTGGGTATACATCCACCATATGCTCTCAAAATTTCAAATGAGCCTCTCATCCTACACTTCAGACTCCATGGCTGTTTTCTAGAGAAGAGCCATAACACTTTGATGGGGAACTTGAATATTCATATTCAGCGGCAATAAATACGTGTCTCTCTTTCCTATCTTGACATTAATTTAAAAAGTCTAACTTCAACTAATTTGATGATGACGACGTTTCTACTTAGACACCTATGGTACATAGCACACTATCATGCTTGTCTTTTTACACTATACAAAACAGTGTTTTCTTTTACTTTGAATGGGCTTACCTTGGAATTCTTGATTGGAATTACCACAATATGACATCTGTTGGAGTGGGAGAAAAATATGCAGTAGTAATTACATTATTTGGTGATAGCCATTCCCTTCTGGGACTGAATGATTAATGGAACAAGTCACCTCTGCAGGATTTCCTGGCTTACATTGAAGGAGTGGAGTTTTTGTATAGCTGGTTTACACTTGTGGATTTTTAAAAGACACTGGGGGCTGTACTACAACATATGCTGGGGTGAGATTAGTTGAATGTCAGGAAGTAGCAATTGTGACTTGCAACCGGTGCTCAGGTGAAGGGGATGGGTTAGGGGAAACATCCATTGACCTCTTTCTTGACATACACATTGTTTGGCATTAGAACAGTTTTGTCATTCGACTTTCAGCAAATCAGAACATTGATTAAAATGATAGCAGAGGATAGAAAATATTCTTTCTCTTAGAGCTGATGAATGGACAATTGGATGGAAAGAAGACCAAATTCCTTAATGATAGCACTGCTAGTTGCAAATGAATTACAGCAGGGGTCTTGAATGGCCAAAGTTAACCTTTCAGACACTACACTCAAGTCCCATGGGTGACAGTTGTGAAGAAAGATAGAAACTTACATCCAACTTTTCCTCCTCCTCTGCCTCACATAGCAAAATGGGATAAATGGGGTGGTAGAATTGGGGACAGATTCCAGTTGAATGCCATAGATTGCTAATTTCCCTTGCTAGGTGATAGTGTTGTTTGCCTCCAACAGTGCAACCTGTGTCAGATCCTGGTCTATATATTGTAGAACAGAAAGCCACCATACCCCATTGGTTCTACTAGCTCAAGGGTCTTCAAACTTGGCAAGTTTAAGACTTGTGGACTTCAACTCCCAGAATTCCTGAGCTAACATGACTGGAGGAGGAATTCTGGGAGTTGAAATCCACAAGTCTTAAAGCTGTCAAGTTTGAAGACCCCTGTACTACTAGCTGAATATGATCTGCACTGGCTAGATGCCATGTTCCAGACTTTAAGGGAGCTGCTTCCCTGCCCACATACTGTATACACACACATCAGAGATTTAATCTGGAACTTTTGCTGGGCTATGGCTTTTCTTCTGTTTAAACCATTTCTGTCTAAGAGCCTAAGGCCATCACCTTGTGGTATAAATTTCTCCAAAGAAGAGAGGGGTACGTCCCCATATCTCATAATACCTGGAGCAGTCTATGAAGATAACGTTCAGTCCCAAAGAATATGATTGTGAGTTTTATCTTACTTGGTTAAGAATTATTTAGCAAGGTAAATTAGGTGATTTCACACATAACTTATGTTTCTACTGTGGCATTTTCAAGCACGTTGAATATCGAACAGTGGATTTTACCTCAGTGGTGTTTTTCATAGCACACAGTAAGAAGAACTGAGGAGATTTAACGTTAATATGGATAATTTAAGAAAACAGATGGTTCTCCATTGCGAATCAGATCGTTATCAAAGCAATGGATGGAAATTTGTGATTGCTACTAAAATTATGGTATTTTTAATCATTGTGTCTTACTACATTTAGATGTTGTTATGATCTACTTTTGCATAGATTGCCACAAGGGGAATTCATGCTCGAAAAGACAGGGAAATTCATTCAGTTCTCTGTATTTAGAGCAGAGGTGTGCAACTACAGTCTTTTTATGACCTATGGACTTCAACCCCCAGCAGGGTCAGGAATTCTGGAAGATGAAGTTCACAGGTTGTAAAAGGGACCATAGTTGCCCTCTCCTGTTTTAGAGGATAATTTAATTAGAGCATTTAGTTTCATTTTCCCATACAATATTCTCCTTTACCATATCACTCTTTGCTCTCTCGCACACTTAATATATATATAGATTTTCCATGTGTGTTCATATTTTTAGATATAAAGTAACTGCCATTTCTAGAGTGTGAAATTGTTATTAGATTCAAACTGCAGAAATTGTAGATGATCAAAGTATAGAAGCAGAAATATATAGAAAAATCTAATCATTTGCTGCCATCTGGTTGTTATCAGGATTTTTGCAGCTCTATACAAAACAGAATGTAATGATAAAACATGAACCTACAGTCTGAACTGTATATAAAAACCTTGCATTTTCCTTACTGAATCCATACTATTTCAAGTCTTAACACATGCCTGTGATTTTAGTGTTGCTTGCCTTCCAAGCGCTTATCCTCCAATATGTTATCACTTTTGTTTTCAGTGACTAATACAGCAACAGCTTTGTAGGCAATATTTTGATTTAATGAACTAGATTCTGTTGTCTTTGGAGACAGAAATAAATTTTATTAGATTGCTTCTTGACATGGTATTTGACAAAGCAATCGGCCAGTGGAATGGCTGGCCTTCAGAAGTTGTGAGTGCTCCATCACTGGAGGAGATTGGATAACTATTTTTCTGCATTGGTATAGGGCCCCCTGTTTGAGCAGGGGGTTGAACTAGAACCTTCAAAGTCCCTTCCAACTCTGTTAGTCTCCCCAGTCTGATGTCTTTCAGAAGAAATTTTGCAACAATGTCCTGATAGAATAGAATAGAATACTTTATTGGCCAAGTGTGATTGGACACACAAGGAATTTGTCTTGGTGTAAATACTCTCAGTATACATAAAAGAAAAGATACATTTGTCAAGAGTCAAGAATCATAACGTACAACACTTAATGATAGGATTTTTGCGTGAAACCAGGAAAGGCTATGTACAGTCTTGGTCTTGTTTCATTAGGGCAAGGAACTTCACATGCCCATGGGGAATGCACGCCTGTAATTTGTCTAAAACTGTGATTTAGACTTTAGTATTTGCTAAGCAGAAAATTGTAAAGTCTGACTTCATTGTCTGGACTGAAGTGAAAGAGAAAATTTGAAATTAGATTGCTGATTTTTCCTCTCTGCTCTCTAAGAAGCACAAGTCGTTATTGTAACATTTCTTTTAAACATCCAAACTACATCTTCTAGAACTGGGTGTGGCATTCCTTTTTGGCTGTAGTTGCATACTCCACATTTAGAGAATTGCATGTTTGAATACTCCTGATTTGAACTAATCTCCCTGACAAGCTAATTTTTCATGGCGCTGTTTTGCTTGTCGGTTTTTATGTTTTATATTATGGCATGGTTGGATGGAAGAGCCATCTGTTGGCCAAGAGAGACATTCTTGAGACTCAAACAATAGAATAGAATAGAATAGAATAGAATAGAATAGAATAGAACAGAACAGAACAGAACAGAACAGAATTCTTTATTGGCCAAGTGTGTTTGGACATACAAGGAATTTGTCTTCATTGCATATGCTCTCAGTGTACATAAGAAAAATAAAAATACATTCATCAAGAATCATCTAGGCTGTTCAAAGGCATCCCTTTAAAACCTGACTATAAAAATTACATGGATGATTCTTGGTAGCAACAGCAGACTGCGATAACGAAGAGTATGAATGAATCGTGTAACTAACCAATGTGCTCCAGAACAACGGCAGCAGTGCTATGTTCTGGAAGTTGCTAGGAGCTGTAATGCAAGCCAGTGTGGGTTGCAGAGTTCAGAAGGAGGAGATTTGTATTGAAAACAGAGAACTGATTCTAGCAGCGTACTATGTAAACATCTGGGATCAGAAAAAGTGATCCTGGAGATTACAGGCAGCAACACCCCTTAGTAACACAGTGAAGCAGCAATGTCTCTTTAATGTAAACTCTTCTCTTTTGCTTTTCTTCCTTAGGCAAATGCAGGTCCTGCATAGCAAGGCCACTACCCACTCTTAAGTAATACCCCCCCCGCCCTGGTACCCTCCCCATATAATTTCTTTGAACCTTGTGGCATGAGAAAGGTTATTTTTTGTTTTGTGATTTGAAATGGTATAATTCACCTGAGATCAATTTAACATTCCCGTGCCCTAGCAGTTAGCTTTATAAGAATTCACTTGGCCTTATACTTCTAAGAGCTTATGGCAATCTGTTGATTTTTATAACCTCTTGGAATGCATGTGGGATCAAGTGAAGAGCTAGATGCTTATACAATAATTCCAAGGGTCACCATGCATTTCAGCTTCGCCTTAATCATAAAACATTGTACTAACTTAGTCATTTTTCTATATTGTTCCATTTTATATTGTTCTTTTTTGTCAGTCTCTGCCTCCGTAACTGTCTTTCCATGTTAATAGCAATAGCGTTTAGACTTATATACTGCTTCACAGTGCTTTACAGCCCTCTAAGCGGTTTACAGAGTCAGCATATTGCCCGAACAATCTGGGTCCTCATTTTACCCACCTCGGAAGGATGGGAGGCTGAGTCAACCACTCTGTTTTGTCTGGAGTCTCAAATGCAGCCAGTGGTGTAGGTAGATCAGAGATCAGGGAAATCTCTCATAAACATCCAATAAGAACTAGCCAAGATGGGCAGCGGGAAAAATGTGCACCTGAACTTGTTGATGCATTAGTTGTCGAAATCCCCTCTCATTGTCAAAAGGCAACTTGTTCATCATACTGCTATACTTTAATTTTGAAAATGTACAAACCTCTTCCTCTAATAAACTAGTTGTCTTCTCAAATAAATTGCAGATTTACAGGAAAGGGCAAAATTCCTCATTATTTCTATGGGCTTACTGGTGCCATGATTTAAGCTATAATTTGAACAGTGAATACTCGGTTTTTTTTAAATCTCTGTGTTTGTCCCTACCTCATTCCTTTATCTGGAATATACAGTAGGAGCAGTTTTAAAGCAGGGACAGGCAGTGTAGTAGTGCTAGCAGGAATGGAGATTATAATGTAAATGTAATGTCTTCTAAAAATGAAAATAAAAATCAGTCAAGAATATTTGATCCTCGATGGATCAGAAATACTGATTGCAGTGGGCTTATGGTAGTTTGCAACCTGTTTGAGGATTTTCTGCAAGTTACATACAATAATAAACAATTAACAGAGGGCTTTGAAATTGGGCTTGTTGTTGGAATTACCTGTTCACTGCTTTGTTTAAATTATGGGCCTGTTTTACAATGGGGAAAACTATTGTTGAAATATATTTATCAGAATTCAACCAGGGAGGGCAATCTATATGTATCTTTGTTACTTTGTCTTTATTTACATTTTTCATTTTTTTGTATTGTTTCATTTTTCTTTTTTTCTTTTCTATTTTGGATTTTATATTTTAACTTTGGAAATAAAATATTTTAAAATTGATAATAATATAGAAGAATGCTTCACTAGTATATTCAATGCCTTGGGTGCCTAGCTGAGTGTGATTATTTGCTTGTCAGCGTGGATTGTGTCTGGCAGCCTGAGTGAATGGGGAAAATCTTTGAGGCCAGCTCTCTGGATAACAGAATAACAGAATAATGAAGTTGGAAGGGACCTTGGAGGTCATTTAATCCAACCCCCGATCGAGCAGAAGATACCTGAATAGCTGAATTGGTCTGTGCACAGAGCATTGGGTGCATAGACAAAATGAAGAGGAGGAAGAGGAAAAAGTAGACTGAGAAAACATTGTTGCTTTCTCAAAGCATTAAAATGAGAGGCTGTTTAAGGAAGTATAATTAATTTGGCATTCATTACCATGAGAGATGGTGATGCCCCTAACTTGGATGGCTTTAAAAGGGAATTATGTAAGTCCAGAGCTATTAGTGTGGAAGACTCCTTTTTTACCTTCAAATTGGTGGCAACGCATCATTTGCATGGGAACAACCGGGAGAGAGAACTCTGCTTGCAAAAGCCTGATGGACTGAAGAAGGTGAGATACAACACAAGACTGAATAAAATGGGCCTTGACCTGGTGTAACTGGTCTGTTCTTATGTTTTAAGTCTCCTGTGAAGCTTAGCTGTCTTTGCTCTCCTCTCCAGCAAATGTACTATGTAGTGTGCAAGGCTGAGAGCTAAAGGAGTAGCTGCATTTGTACCATGCCAGTCACAAATGAGGTGCTTCAGTTTAGAGCCAACTGGGTTCCATTATCTTTACGGGATCCCAGTGTGGCTCGCCAGCCTCTGTCATAGCTGTACGCTTTCTCCTTTTCAGTTTCCAGGCTCCCTGATGTCCTTGACTGTCAATCATAGATAACGGAAAGCTATTATGCTTCAAAACAACATCCAGCATCATCTGTCTTTAGCACCAAGTAGACCATAAGACCAAGGGTCTTCAAACTTGGCAAGTTTGAGACTTGTGGACTTCAACTCCCAGAATTCCTGAGCTAACATGACTGAGCTCACTTGAAGAAGCAACTCAGTACATGAAAATAATATAATTCAGTAGCATGAGAAGATTGGATTACCTAAAACCCTGCACATGTCATTCATTTCAGGTGTCAGAAGATGATATGCCAGAAGTACTATAAATGATATTGACTAGGCTGCTATTTGCTTTATTTCAGAAGAACTGAAACTCCATTTGGATCCTTAGAGATCTGAGAGGAAAATACATTTGTGAGGCCCAAACCTCCAGTCATCCTGTTCCAGATTCCTCTGAAAGACAAATGACTGTTTTGTTTCTCAGTTTATTTTATGTGAGTGGGGATCTGAAGATTTGGCCAGAAAGCACCTTTCCTCAGGGGCTCTTGTTTAGTCTAAGGGTGTAAATGTTTGAAATGAGAACTGAAGGAATGCAATAAGTCTTGCAGATTTAGCTAATGCGGGTCTAAGAGGCTCACTGGATCAGACTAGCATCCTATTACAGACATTGGAAAGCAGCTTATTTAGACAGCAATCCTTTCTTATCATCTACCAGAGAAGGATGCCAAAGTCATGTAGACTGGGCTTCCCCAATCCCCGATCCGTGGACAGGCAATGGGTCAGCAGCATGCCAGCAAATAGTCTGTGCAAACAAGCGAAGCTGCATCTTTGGGATGCAGGAAACATGGAAAACCACACCCTCTCCGGTCTGTGGAAAAACCTTTTTCCAGGGAACCGGCCGCTGGTGTCCAAAAGTTGAGGGCCACTGATGTAGACTACTTATATTGTAAAGCTATAGTAGACTTAATATAGCTTATAGTAAGAGAATCATATAGGATATAAACAGTGGTGCGATTCAACTGGTGTAACAACCGGTTCGGTGAGTGCTTGCTTTGTGCAGGTGCTCTACATTTAAAAAGCCCATTTTCAACCCAATTACTTACCTTCTGTTGCATCCGCAGTGAGTAAAACAGCTGATGCCCAGCAAATCGCTCTGCCACACGAATCAGCTGTGCTAAAAAAAAACAGGAAATAAAGCACAGGAAAGAACAGGGGCTGTGGGTGGGGCCAAATGCTCACCGGAACTACTGGTTCACCTGAACCAGTCTGAACCGGTAGAATCCCACCCCTGGATATAAATAAGGTCAACAATTCTGGCCTGTAGAAAATTTCCCATTTAAGAATCCACCAGATTCCATAGTAGGTAATATTTCCCTGTAGTTGGATAATGATGTGAAGCTAAACTTCATCAGTGTGTGATATCACAGTGAGACAGTGGTCACTTTACCAATATTAAGGCTGCTTATCTCTTAGTCTCAGATTAAAGGGTGTATCCTATTCTATGTTAGCCTATAAAATCAGAAGGGGGTGGCCATTGAGAATTTTGGGGTTGTGTCATTAATGCACTGTGTACACTCTGCTCTGGTTTTTTGCTGACATTTGAAGCAGCAGTTTACATGTTCTGAATCAGGGTTTGAATGCAGTGATGAGTAGAAGAAGGTTTAAAAAACAGTTGGAATCTTTACAAAATGGAGACATTTTATCAATTTGGAATATTGAGAATGTGATGTTTCTATGTTCCCAGTATGTACATGGTTTCAGGATAGGTAAAGGTAAAGGTTTCCTTTATATACATGCTAGTCGTTTCTGGCTCTAGGGGATGGTGCTCATCTCTGTTACAAAGCCAAAGAGCCAGCACAGTCCGAAAAGTCTCTGTGGTCATGTGGACAGCATGACTAAATGCCGAAGGCACACAGAACGCTGTTACCTTCCCACCAAAGTGGTCCCTATTTTTCTACTTACATTTTTACATGCTTTCGAACTGCTAGGCTGGCAGAAGCTGGGACAAGTAATGGGAGCTCACTCCGTTATGCGGCGCTAGATTCAAACCGCCGAACTGCTGACCTTTCTGATCTACAAGCTCAGCGTGTTAGCCACTGAGCCACCACGCCTTGCGGTTTCAGGATATTGAGGCTCAATTTATTTTTGTGACCAGGAATGCTTATTACTGGTTTTATTTGGAAATTACTAACCATGTTTGGTCCACATCAGGGATAGTCTTTACCCACACATGGGTAACCTCATGCTTAGGTACTGTAATGTGTTTGCAGTTAGTCTAGAAGCTCATGAAAAATGTAGCAATTGATTGATAATGTGTACATGTGACTCTCATATTGAAAGAAATGCCCTGAAGGCCTATTAATCCACTGAGTCAGGTTCAGGGTTTTGCTTATGATATAAACGGCACTAAATACTGTACAGTTAGTCCTTGGCTTATAATCATTCATTTAGCAACTCTTCGAGTTACGGTGGCACTGAAAAAGGGGACTTATATCTCTTTTTCCCACAACTGTTGGCAGCATCCCCACAGTCAGGTGATCAAAATCTGGACACTTGACGACTGGAATGTATTTATGGCAGTTGCAGCGTCCTGGGGTCATTGTGATCATCTTTTGCAACCTTCTGACAAACAAAGTGGGTGGGGAAGCCAGATTCACTTAACAACCATGCTATGAAGAACTTAACAACTGCAGTCATTCCCTTAAGAACAAGTGGCAAGAAAGGTCATAAAATGGAGCAAAGTTCACTTAACAACTGTCTTGCTTATCAATGGACATTTTGGACTCAATTGTGGTAAGTTCAAGGAATACCTGTAACTTGGAACCCAGGGAGGTTGAAGCTGGCTAAAGTGCAAAAAAGGCATTGTTAAGACACTGCAGGTGCTCTTAGCCTCCAGAGCTGAGAAATAAGTGGACTTTCACTTATGAATAAGATGTAGGTTTATACCCTTGAACTGATGTATAAATACGGTTAGATTCTCAGATTCTGCAGTGACTGATCATCATTAGAAGAGTTTCTCCCACATCTGCCTAAAAAAAGAAACAAACAAACTTATCTATGGGAAGCTGAGCCACGGCCTTGAATCTTCTACAGCTAAGCTCCTGCACGTGTATGTGTTTCTTGAAAGTGATTTATTGCCACACTCAGGGTGAAGTCCTGATCAGTTTTGTTTTGTTTTCATTTTCCTCTCCTCCTTCCTGTGCATGTTTTTAACAGTTCATTCTTTTTCTGGTGCGTTTTATATATTCTAAACCGTTTGAGATACTATAATATTAGAAACAACATAGTACACCAGCCCTGACAATCACTGTTGGCATTTTAAGTATGTTCCCCAAAGCTGTTAGAAGAGAGTGACCTAGTTGCGTAGATAGCACTTCTCAAATAGTTCCTATTATTTCCCTCTTAAAAGCCACAGTCAGTAAAACCATGATTACAGATCTTCTAAGATAGTTACCCAGTTGGTCCTAGTACACCCAAGTTAATGTTTTAATCATTTAGTACTGTGTAACTCTTCACTGCTAATTAATGGAACTCTGCTAGCTGCTACCCAGAACACCAGTAATAGAAAACAGATTTGCCTATACTTAGGAAAAGCTTGTTATCCAAGATCAGACTAGCCCCCAATTTGTATTTTCAGAATAGAAGTTAAAACATGGCTTACTAAGAAAGCCCTGTGGAGAGAGTGTAGTATAAATTAGAACCCTCACCCTGGCTCAGGATCAGATAGGATCAGATATTGGTCTTGCCATTCCCTGTTGGGTTACTCAGCAGAATTTGCATGTTGTGCCTTTAATATTATTCATACTGTCACAGAAGGAAGCCTGTCGCCATATCTAAAATGATGAAGGCACAGGTGTCCAAACTGGTGGCTACAAATCTTTCAGTGATAAACCAAATAAATTGTTCTTCCTACCTTTAGAATCGTAGCAGGATGTAAAAAAAGATGTTGATACTATTCTTGCTGAAATTGCCTTGTTTATCTTTTTGGCTATCTATGTTCAAATTTAAAGTAATTGGGAATCACCTAGTAGTTTCTTTTTACACTATTTGAGTAGAATAGACTTATGGAAGCATTAACATGAATACTATTAGAGCCTCACACTTTTGGTGAAAGCCAACCAATCTTGGACTAATAAAGCTTTCAATTTTTGTGCTAGGAATAAATTCCATTCATGCAATTTTAAATAAAATGTGTAATTTGGTTCCTTTGTGGCATCCTAGATGTTAAAATACCGTACATTAGGGTCAAGAAGGGTCCGAGTGGGAGATTCCAAGCTATTAAAAAGGCTCTGCACAAAAGCTCTTTTCTTTGAAGACTTGCCATTTGGCTTTTCAGGTTTTCTACATGCATCATCTATCAGGGTCTCATTCTCTCCAGATAATTTTAAGGCTTGGATTTCTACTGAGTCTTAATAAGAAATGATGGGTTATGGTGGATCATTCTGCCATCCTTAATACAATACTGAGAATATGCAGATAGATTCCTAAATATATTAGGACTCATTAGGGCAGAAAATAAGTTTTAGCAAAGGACTTTTTATATGCTGAACCTTGCACTCTCAAGTATTCCTCAAGAAAAGTGATTGATGTCTATGGCAGACTTTGCAAGATGAGTCTAAACCTTAATAAAACAAATTAATGCATTTTTTTTTCAATTTCTCAGGCAAGAAGAAAAATCCAGGTTTGAAAATTCCTAAAGAAGCATTTGAACAACCACAGACAAGCTCCACGTATGTATAACTTAATATTGTCATGGAGGGATGGGTGGGGGACACAGGGTGGGGGCTGGAGCAGTTCAACCTCAATCCCCCTCTTCATTCCATGAGTTTCAGCAGATTTTAACAGAACTGAAGGGTGACTGCTAGAGTGGCTTATCAGCTCTCCTTTGTTGCAAGTGCTATGTTTGATTAAAAGTGAGAGCAGAGAGGACCTTTGATGAAAATTAAGGAGGTATGTGCTAATTCAGTGGGCTTATGTTGCACAGAATTAATAACCAGCCAGGTGGTGTTCTCTGCAAAAGCTGGACTGTGATACTGAGATCTGGAAAAGATGTTAATAAGCCCTTAACTCCTATGAGCCTGTCCTAATATCTTTAGGACAGGCTCAGGACAGGGCTTAATACTATGAGTTGCTGGAAATTTGTGGAGGTGGCAGTGGTTTGATAACTGGATGGAAGTTTCTCCTATGAGCTGTTCCGAGCATCCAGAAGTGGGAGGTGCTCAGACTCCTGTTATGTAGGCTGGGCTAAATTAAATTAGTAGGACGCGCCTCCTCCTCCTCGATGCTCCTCCTGCGTCCCCAGTTTCAGCTCAGCCTCTGTTCAGATAGCTGGGTTTTTCCTTCAGCTGGCGGAACAGGGACTTTTCTTCTCAGGCAGGAGAGCTTAGGTGTTTCAGGTTTGTCTTCTTTCCTCCTAGGAGAAACTTGGTCTTCTTGTGGGTTGGGGGCTTTTTTCCTCCCCTTTCTCTGTCTTTTCATTGTTTCAGCCTCATGGCGGCTAGCGGCAGCTGCCGAGCTTATCTTTCCGATCTTTGGATCGGCGGTTTGTTGTCGGCTGCGGTTCCTCGGCGAGGTCCGGAGCGCTAGGAGGTGTTTTTCTGTATTTCTGCTTGTTTTCCTTCTGTTTTTTTGAGGTTGTTTTGGCTGCTTCTTCCCCTCTGGCTTGCGCTGGGCAGAATTCTGCTTGCGGTTTCGTTTTCTCCTTTCGGAAACCGGCCATTTTGAACCAGCGTGGCAGCGGTTTCTGACCATCCATCCGGTTTCCCTTGCTGGGGACTGTGGGGGGGGGGAACGATATTCCCCTGTCTGTACTGCGAGTTGGTTTGGCTTTCAGGTTTCCGGTTTGGGGACTGGCCTCCTTTTGCCCTTTGGTTTCTTTGAATAAATATATATATATTATTTAAAAAAAAAAAAATTAAAGAAAAAGGGGATTGGCACATATGGAATAATAATAATAAAAAAAAGAGTGGAGGTTTTTTCTTTTATTGTGGATCTCTCTCTGTCAGGGGTTTCCTTACTGGGGGCCAGGACCAACCTATAGGTTCTTTTTCCTCCTCAGAATCAGGTTTCCCTTACTGGGGGCCTTTGCAGCTGTCCCCTGTCTCAATTTATATTTGTCTGACTCTGTATTGAGATTTAATTGTTATCCTTTCGGTTTCCCTTACTGGGGGCCAGGATAAGTTTTTCCTCAAGGTTATTTTTCTCTGGATCTGCGGCCTGAGGCCCATTCACTGTTACATAGTATCATCATGGCCAGTGGTCAGGGTGGCAGATCTTCCTCTACAAGACCCCGGGAGAGATCAACTGACCCAGGTAGGCCTTCAAAGGCAGCTGAGAAGGATGCTCTCAGAAGGCATCAGGCCCTTGAAAAACAGGTTAAATGCGAACTAGAGAAGTTGAACGATCGGTTCCTTCAGTGCCCGTGACTCCCGCCAGGCCTTCTAGCCCAGGGCCCGGTTCTGGATCTCTCAATCCGCTCTAGGCGTGATTCCTCTCCACGAGATATATCCAGGTTCCACCTCCTGCAAGAACACCTGAAGCTACCTTCCGCCTACAGCTGCAGGCTTACGGGAGGAAGAGGAGGAGGAGGATGTGATGGCGGAGTCCCGCCGAAATGAGGAAGTGGATGGAGTTGGCCATTGCAAAGGGTATATCGTCGGGTTTACGGCGTTCACGACATCATAGCCAACAGTCCTTCCTGACTACGCCTCAGCTTCTGGGCGATCCGTAAGTGTTATTGACCAACCAGAATCTCCACCTGAGGACCCTCCTTCCCCTTGTGTCAGAACTTCCCGGGCAGGGAGTGTCTGAACCCAGATGATTGGTTAGAGCAGGGGAGTCTCACAGCATTATGGCCAGGCATCTGGGGCGGACCCTTTGGAGCGGGGTATGTCTGGGGCCGGGCCTCACTCCGGACCAACGGTCTTCACGGGTCTTTTCACCCCCCTCTACTCAAGTCCCTCCTGTTCAAGGCTAGGAGCGGCCGGTCTGGATGAGTCCCCGACCCACAACCCGAAACAGGGGGATTTGTTTTCTCTCATCCACCCACTGAAACTGAGGTGATTCGGTTCCGCACATATTTGAGAATTGTTGGACAAACAATGGTCCTCGTCAGCATCTTATCCTGCCCTTCGGTTATGACAGGAGGCTGTATAACATGGCCCGGGGTTCTCCTTCATTGAATACTCCGAGGTGAGCGAACCGATAGTGGCCTTGGTCTCTTCAGCGGCCATCCCGGGGAGGCGGAAGAGGTCCTCAAGCCGAGGAGAAAAAGCAGAATTGGCCTTCGTCGGGCTCATGTCTCCGGCATGGGCGATTAGAGGCGACTGCTGCCTCCTTTTTACCAGCTCTTCGCTTGCAGGTGGCTCCGTCACCTGGAGAACTATTCCCCCTTCCAACATTAGGTGCCCATCAAGATATAGCTAAGATCACCTGCTGCGCCCGAGTTTACATGGGGCCATTACAATGTGGTCAAATTCTCCTCGAGAGCCATTGCCTCTCAGATATCGGCTAGGAGACTGCTTTGGCTGCGTCACTGGCAGATTCTAAACATAAATGGAAGCTTGCTTCTGCCCCATCTCCAGCAACAAATTATTGAGTGACCTTAGAGCCCCTCCTGATAGAAACTAAAAATAAGAAAAAATTCTTCCTTCCCTTTATAGGAGGTCAGTTCCGTTTCACCAGTCCTTTGTAGGAGTTCCTTTGAACCCCTGCCCAGGGTCCTATACCCAGATACCACAGGCCCCTTTCCAGAGTCAGGTTAGCCAGTCCGACAGGCGGACTTTTCCCACAGAGAGCGTGAGGGGGTCAGCCCAGGAGACAGTACAGGGGAGGGGGCACCAGGCCCTTCCAGAGGTCCAAATAGAGGCGACAGAGGTTCTTCCCATAGGAGGCAGGTTGAAGTTATTTGCGGACAAGTGGTCTGACTCAACCTCTGATGCCTGGGTTAGGGACACTGTCAGCCTTGGGTTGGCTCTAGAATTTTTCCTCCCGGAGTTCTTCATGTCCAGTCCTCCTTCTAGGAATCCTCAGAAGAGGGCTCTCATGAGAGGAGGCCATTTCCCACCTCCTGGCCATCAAGGCTATTCAACCAGTTCCCCGGATCAGAGAGGCGGGGTTCTACTCCACCTTTTTTTACCCAAGAGCTCGGGGTTGGAGAGCTATCTTGGACCTAAAGCGCCTAAATCGTTCCTTAGTCTACCGTAGGTTCAAGATGTCTACCCTTCAATCCATCCTCATGTGTATTAGGAAGAGCGATGTTCTCACCTCCATTGATCTGACTGAAGCATATTTACATATTCCTATTCGGCCTTCCCACAGCAAGTTCCTCCGTTTCTGTTATGCTGATCAACATTTAGTATGTCGCATTGCCTTTGGGTTGG